>VVHJ01026402.1:0-21029 GCA_015107715.1 Tylochromis polylepis
GTTTACACATCTGCGTTTTCCCTTAAAAAGTATACTTTCCCCTTCGTTTGCACCTTTCGTTTACACACAAACAGAGATGTCGCCTCTGAAAACGATTCTTTCCAAAACTTCCGGCAAAAGTGGAGATTTTGGAAAACGCCGTTTTCGCGTCGCAGTGTGGACTGCAAAAACTGAGGTTTTTGGAAACGATGACGCATTTTAGTCATGTGATGCAGTCATGTGACCAATTCAACTAAGATGGCGGACGGCATTGTACAGCAGTTGTTTTGTTTGCTCTCAGTTTTGACGGCCCTATTAAAGATTAATATCAGTTTGTACATGCTCCAGATAGCTTTTCTTCAAAGAAGACAGAATGTAAAGTAAATAAGTAAATAAACGGCAGACGGAAATGACGCAGGTCGAATCGTCTTACGTTTCATGCATGCGCGGTACAGGAACGTAAGCGTTTTCAGTGTGGATGAACAACTCTTCGGAAACGATTGAAAACGATAGTATGGACACGGAGCGTTTTTAGACGAAAACGCCGTTTTCAAATTTATCCGGAGTAGTGTAAACGTAGTCTAAATGGAGGGACAGTAACTGCGTTTGTATATGTAAGCGTGTAAAAACTACAGCAGCAATATTTTGTCTATATCCGCCATTGTAGAAATTCATCTCACGTAAACAATAACGTGGCCCACGGCGTGACGTTAAAAAAGGCGCACACCCTTGACGTTGCGTTTTCCTCATCCACACGTAAACACAAAAACCGAGTTTTCAAAAATCTCCACCCTGGCAGGATTTTTTTTAAATCTCTGTTTTCAGTGATCCAAAACGCCGTTTACATGTGGACGAAAGGCCCAAACGCATAGAAAAAGCTGCGTTTTCAAAAATACCCGTGTACGTGTGGACGTAGCCTAAGATTGTATATGCACGCGAGGAGCCGATAAGAAATGAAGAGCAGCTTGGCTCAACGACAGAGCAACAGGAAACTGCAACACCAAGGAGGGAAAAAAGGAGGCAAAAAGACAAATACTTGACATAAGGATGCAATACAAGCAAATGTTTGCAGTTTTGATTTTCTGGTGAATGGAAACTACTCTGTCACTTCTTTCCAACCAGTACTTTTTTCACATGTAATTATTTGTTTATGCTTGAAAGACATATGACATTATTTGTGACTGTGTTGCTTTGGCTCTGCTGTTGTTGTGTGTACACACTGTTTGTGACTCTCATTTTGTCATTTATCTTTGTGGTTATCTGCAATCTTAACAAAAGTCCTGATGCTGGTGGTCTATTGTCAAGATGTCTCTTGAGAAAGAAATCTAATCTGAACGGTTCTACATTGTCAAGCAAGGGGTTTAATGAAATGATGATGATAACAATAATAATAGTTCCAAAAATAAATTCAATCATTACAGCCTGCTGTTTGAATCTACTGTTCTATCAACTGCACCAACATTAGACAGTCAGAGCCATTCATTTCTCTCTGACTGCCTGCATTACCATTAAATGAGATACACCAGTTGCTCCCTTTTATCTCAGCAATTCCATTTCAACATATTGGTATGGGGAATATGATGTGGAAGCACCCAGAGAGCATTCAGCTGATATTAAACAATATGACTGGAAACAATGTGACTGTTTTCCAATTTAATTTCATAGTGAATAACCTGCAATTTGATTTTTATTTTCTTCCCTCAATGTTACTCGAGATAGAGACGGGTGCTGCCTTGGCTTGGAGAGGGGGTTGGTTGGTGGACCGGGGCAGAAATGGAGAATGGCATCATTAACATTCCCTGACAGTTAACGTTTCAATCTCGCTCTGTAGCAGAATCCCAATATTGACATAAAAGGCCAGACAGCAACAAGACAGAGAAAACAATGGAGCGCTGAATCTGGGATGTGGCCCAGGTCTGAGTACAGGGTTGTGGCTGTTCCAATCTAATCAAAATTGTGATTGGAGAAGCTGCCGGGAAGGAATGACGAGAAGTGAAGGAGAAGGAAAAACTAAAATTTAACAGATGCAAAGAACTCCATGAAGCCATGGAAAGGGAAGGAAAAAAAAAAACTTTCAATTTAAGTTATCTGATTTCAAACTAACTCCTGAAGTTTAGTGTCAGTTCTCTTGGGAAATATTTGTTTGGGGGTCTCCTTGTTCTAATTCTGGATCCTGATCACTGGATACTGTTCACCCTAAAGACAAAACTACCTTCAAGACATTTCAAGGGCTGAAACAACAACTATTTTTTCCACTAATTAGTCTGCAAATAACTTAATTGATTAATTGACTCATCTTGTAGCTTCCAAACTATCAATAAAATTACCAGTGGACATCTTCATCTTGCATGTTAAACTGCTTACTTAGCCTCTGGCAGCAATGGTCATTTTTCAAGCTTTCATTTCGAGTCATAAGTAAAAATAAAAGTCTGATAAATATCAGATCTTCCTCAGAAGAGTTCTCTGAAGCCGATGATTATAAGATCTCATTTTGGCAACTACTTTCTGTCTTTGGCTCTACATGATCAATAGTAGGTAAGCAGTTTGTGTGATGAGACGTTACCAAAAATTGTGTCATGTGATCGCAAATATGGAGATAGCTTCATATTTGGTATCACCAGGGTTCCAGAACCTCAAAAACATAATGTTTTATTATGTTTACATGTTGTTGCCTTAATAATACTGTTATAAATCGGCATCTGATATATTTTCTGTCAAATCACTGATTGCTACTTGAATTAAGCCAAAAATAAGGGACTGTAAATTATCATTTGTTGTCATCATTCTAGCTTTTAATATTTTTTCTTCATTGTTCTTGCTCCCAACAGCAGATACAGGATGCTGCTGACCAAGGGGTGATGTTTGTAGGATTTGTCCAGGAACCATACGGAGCCCCATGCACCAGGATCAGAGAACCCGACACCCCCTCTCTGTCTCTGCACTCCAGCCCCTGCTCTGTGCTTGATTCCCTGGGAAGCTGTAGCCCCTCAAACCCCTCAAGCCCCACCAATCATGCAGAACCTCAAGCTGGAGCTGATGTGGTGGAGAAGGAAGGGAATGACGAACCCTCTGGCAAGGCTGAGGAAGAAGAACCAAGTGGGAAGAAGAATCAAAGTGAGAACACTGGGAATGAATCAGGGCCAGGGGTGGAGGAGGTCTCACCTGCAGCATCTCCTGAGTCAGAACAAAGTGAGGCAGTGACAGAGGAGGATTCAGCATCTCATAATAATAACAAAGACAGCAGCACAGACACAAAGGAGAGGCCAAGATACCGGCTGCGGAGAGGTGATGGTAAGTGTTCTCCATGGTTACCGTCATGCGCTGAAAATAAGAGGAAAAAGATGTGTTAAGGAAAAATCATGTAAATGAGGACTTCAGAGCTGTGAAAAATAAATGAATCTGGGGAAAGAGTGCAGAAATGTGATGATAAGACCTGAAACGTTTTTTTTTATTTTTCCACAGAGATGCAAAGATGGTCTTGTTTTTTTTGTTTGTTTGTTTGTTTTTGGAGTAGTGAGTTAGTTCTGACAAACTGGCAATATATATCACCACATGAGAACACTTTGGGAAAGCAGGTACACATGAGTGCCACTTTATGGAAGTAGCATCATTGCACTCTGTCATCAAGGAGAAAACAAAAGACCTATTGACCAGAACTATTGACAACCAGTTCTAAAGGTCCTCCTCCATCAGGAGGTCAACATGTTATCTTCAAGCCAGACAGCACTGACACAGCTCAGATTAACAGACTACAGAGGCGACTGGGTCACAAAAATGTTACCGGCAAATCAATAGCCCTATTTTAAACAAAAAATATCTGTAATAGCTACTTTATATCCCAGAATCACACATACAGTTTTAAGAGTTTTCTTGAGAAATGGGGATGCAACTATCGTTTTCTAAAAAGAGGAGACGGGCATTTTTAAAATGTCATACTCACAAAGTCTTGGCATATAAAACAAAAAACATCAGCATGGCTGCACATCATTTTAGTTAGTTGAATAAATAAACAGTTTTGTTATTTGTGTGAATAGACCCCTTTAACTAAATAGGACTAATTGGTCCACTGGGGGAACAATAATTAAAGGTCAAAATTTCAAAACTTCACAAAGCTTTCACACTTGACAAGACTCTTAAGTCCAAATGACATGAGACCCACCACACAGCTATCCCTACAAATTACACAGAAAAGCCTAATGAGGGAATGATAATTAAGATAATTAAAGGTCAAAACTTCAAACTGTGAAAAGCTGTAGCTGCTACTATGTTGATGTAACCCGGGCTAGTTCACTATGACTCATTTCATATTGCAAATGCTGGATGAATGATATTGAAGCATCTATCACTTCCAAGTAATTGGACAAAAACACATACTTTGCGGCTTTCCTGTACAGTTCTAATTTCCAGCCCTATATACTTGGGAATTTGCTAGAGTAGCTGCGCATGATTAACGGTTCAAAATAATCTACATTATTGTGGTCCTCGATTCAAATTCTCTTGTTTTTTATTGTAAGCATTTAACTAGACAGGTGATTAAGAACGCATTCTTATTGACAATTGCAGGCACTGAAAATGCAAAGTCACTTGAGTAAATGGCTCATCCTCTCTCTGAAACAAGCCATTTAAGTTCCCTTACCACTCTCTTTAAGCCAGCCTTGTTCTGGACAGCTGCTGCTTTCAAACACATTTGAGACTCAATCCCTGTGAGCCAAACAAACCTTTGGTTTGCAGGGATTGCCTCTTTGATCTTGTTTAATATGAGCGTCCACCACTGTAACAGTATATAAATGACAGAAAACACATGAAAGCATAATAGGTCTCCTTTAATCAAACTGCAGTCGATAACCAGCGCTGCCACATTAGTTACGGGCTAAATCTTGCTGTCACTGGGACCGACTAAACTGAAGCTTCATTTGTCACGTATTATGTCACACTGTTTCTAATCTTAGGCTGGTATCTGTCTACATGTCTGTTTGACTTCATGTTTAAATTTGATCTGAAGCCATACCTTTTGGCTGTTTAACTGAAGAATAGCATTGTGTCGTACATCCCTCCTGAAACACTTGGCAACTGCGGAGGTGTCATTTCCTGTGATTGCCTCAATGTTACACAACAATGTGCTGCCTTGGGATATAATCCTCTCTATCTGTTACACAAAAAGAAGTCGTCTTATATAAAAATTCACACTCACACTTAACTGATGAAGTGGAGAGTCTGTGAAGTTCTGGGAGGTGCACATTTCGTGACTTGATTTACGTCTTTCCAAAAAGTGAGCAAAACATAGCTACACCTATGTGCCGCCGCCCCCTTTTCTGTGTGTTGAAATCAGCACAGACATTTATAGTTTCGGCTTTATTTGAGCATTTCAGATTAACAGATGGAGACACCCACCACTATCACCCCCTACAGTCTCTCATCCTTCCACAGAACCTATCTGTGATATGTGTCAGTGCAATGTGCAAACTGTGCATTAGACACACGTCCCAGTGGGAGTGTTAAATGCATATACTGCATTTCAGTATGCACAGCATGCAACATGTTTAGGTTCAAAGCACCTAATAAGAGGTGTTGAGTAATAAATGCACTCATTGATATGGAAAATTTTGCTTTTGTCTGCATGTATTTTTATCTATACGTGTTTGCGGTAACACACACTTGGCATCGCAGCAAACCACAGCCCACTGGTCCATCTGGGCCTCCCTGTAGTGCATTTTGCAGTGAGATAATCCCCCACTGCCTCGTCCTCTACTTCCCTCAGCTTCAGAGCTCTCTCTATCCCCACCTCCATCGCCCTGAATCTCCGCGGCAACGCCAGTAGCGCCGGCGTAGCAGCCAGTCGGGGTGTTAGGGGAGCCTGCCAAGCTCCCTTGTCGCTCTTTACTAATGCCCAGCCTGCTGAGGAGGCCCAAGAGTCTCTGCCACTGCTGGCTTGTCCACGCTAATCCTCAGATCTCGGGGTGAACGCTGTGCAAGTGTTGGCAGTGAAGATGGCAAACGTCTGTGGATTATGATTGAAAAAGGAACACCCTCCCTAAGACCGAATCTCTGGATAGAAACTGAGCCTGAAAGTTTGAAGACTGAAATGGCTGGACGCTTTAGTGGAAGAGCAAATGGAAAGTGTATCATGGTAGCAATAGCCGAATGACAACTGTAGCTCATGAAGGTTACTTTTGAATTCAACAGTTGGAAATCGAATTCTTGTGATTTTTTTTTGTTATCCTTTCCCACACTAATTAATCCTGGTCAATAAAGTATAATATGGTTATGTTTGGGCATCTGAAAGCACTTAGCACCATCTGCAAGTAGATGAAGGTCTGCTGGGGTCTGAATGACATAAATTTAGACGTTATAGAGGGTGAACAAAAAGCTCAGTGCTGACATGTGTGTACGCTCCAGTTTGTCTTGTCTATAAAAGCACAACTCCCAGGGCACCAAATGTGCATTAGTCTTTCAAGCAGACGTCAAACTGATTAGAAATTGTAGCTGTCCATATTCACGTCAACACTGGAGTATAATTGCAGCCTTATTTACAGTGATGGGTAAAGAAGACGACTTTGTTTACATACTTAAAAATTCAATGGTGACAAAAAATGAAAGTTGAGTATTTATTGTTCTTCAATATTTAAGGAAAATGACTTTTTACAGCCTTTGCAAATTCTTCTGGTAGCCCAAAGTCAATCTCTTGATGTCTTTCCCCACTAACTTCTGTACATGGAAAGAATGCAATCTTTTCTGGTTGTAAAAAAGACAATACCTATAAATGCAGTAAAACTGACAGTGATTTTGTTGGAGATAAAATAGGATAGCAACACGCGGATGCCTTTTCTTTTTTTTTTTTACTGAAATTGAACCTGATCGGTGGAATCTGCTGTCAGCTGTTTAAATGCCCGAGATATCTTAAGTTAAATAAAACTACAAATGTGTACATGAAATTGTAATTCTGACACATACAAGTCTGAAATCTTCAGAATTATAATGTGTACAGAAGGAGTCTTTCAGCTGCTCGGCTTTCATCACTGAGATCAGCATTATCTCTGCTCTGATGGGATCAGTGTCCAGCTTTTCAGATTTAATGATGACATGTGGAGATCACGCCAGTGCAACCGACCTCGTTATTTGAACAGTAGCGCTGCCATCAGATGAGCCTTTGAAGCAGCATGCTTTCAAACTCCCAACCACATTCATGCGCTCGTTTTCTTGTTAGCTGGCCCTGTCAGCTGCAACAAAAACAGTCAGGTTAGCTGCACGAACTTTATTCTGAAAGGCTTAGTTGTTGCCTGCTGATGTAATGCGTTCATGTGATTAGGTTCAAAGGACTTAGTCATGCTCTCTGTATCTGTGTGTTTCAGAGACAGTTTATTAGGGTATTAATTAAATTTTTACTGCCCAACAGAAGAAAAAAGTGCCACAGTAAGTATCTGAAACATTAAGAAAAATTATGGGCTAGGGCCATTTATTTCCCCATGAGGTGACTTTTCTGGCTTTAAAGTCTTGTTCTCGGCATGAATCCAAAAAGCAAATGATAGTCCTGCTATTGTTTTTTTATTGTGTGTCATTTACAGGCCACTGAGCACAAGTACTGGGTCCTGCTGGCTTCAGGAGGAACTTGGCAGGAGATGTGTTTTAGAGATTGATGTTGGTTAGAGTTTCTTAAAAGATTGCTTAACCTTGTGTTCTTCCTTCAGAAAGTAACTGCTCCCATGCAGTTTACACAAGAAGGATTACAAAGTGTGTGTGTGTGTGTGTGTGTGTGTGTGTGTAGTGTATCATTTTCATTGTCATGTAACTGGTGTGTCAATGTAACTGCCACAAAAGCAAGTATATGATTATACATTTCTGACTGGCATTTAAAATAAGAAGTGCTTAGTGCAATCTGGCTGGTCCAAAAAATCAGCCATATTCAATATCTTTATGATACACTGCAGCAATATAACTAGCCAATCACAGCACACCTGACCGAAAGCAACAAAGAAGCAAAAGCCTCATACAACAATGATGCTTTGAATGCTTTGTAATGGGTGTAACTGCCACGTGTCTCCACATAATTATTTCTGAAAAACTCAAGAATCCCAGATGAAAGCCTGGATTCCAGTTTGAGCTACTGCTATCCAGCATGCTGGACATCTGAAGTCAGTGTTCTTATGTTATATTCTGGTATATTATTCCCTGCCATGTCCTACAAAATAGGCAAGGCACTTAATTCTGTGTGGTTTTGTGTATTTCCACTGAATAGAGCCCTGCTTAAAAAGACCCAGAAAATGAGATCCCTACCGTTCTGCCTGAATTATGGTAGCCTTGAAGCCATAATTGTAGCATACTTAGACAGTAATAAACTATAATGCATTAAAAAAACAGTTATTACACAGAAAATGACTAATACTGTGAGACAGACAGAGGCCATATGGAATGTTTCTTGCTACTGGCTGTGATATTATGTCAAGCTGTTACAAGTGACACATGTAACTACTTTCTACAACACTCCCATCAACAGAAATGAAGTAATCTGTGTTGAATATGGTTTTAATGTTAGTTATCTAATTACGCTGCGGTTACAAAAATTTAGAGCACTAACCCAAGGCGATTTTAAATCACTAAGTCATATGACAGAATTTTTCAAATCCAGTCGTCTTCATGACCTGCCTGAAGCTCGCAGAGATACAGAAAGAGATGATGGGTCAAACTACAGTGACGCACCATCTCAGGCCCGTGCACATAAACTGTAAACCAGTTAATATGATGCAGCCCTCCACAAAATCATTCACACCAAGAAACTGTGTTGTTTTGGCAAATCAGAGGCGTGTTGAATGGGGAGTCACTTTGTGGTCACATGTTGTCCAAGATTTCTTTGCCATATTGTCCTCATTGTAGCACGGGTAACATGAGGGGAGGGTGTGTGAGTGCATTGCTGCTGATTTGACTTTTCTCAGGAGTGACAAATGACAAGATTTAGAGAATTTGGTGGCCAGCTGTCAGATCAGTCAGAGGAGCCAGACAAGAAATGGTTATAAATTATTCATTCTTCCTGGGTGTCTGCCGGACGGATGGACAGACAGAAGAACCAAAGCAACTGAGCCATGACTCCCCCCTACCGCCATCATCCCACCCCAAGTGTGTGTGTGGCTGGGTGGGTGGCACTGCCGCACATTCTGCTCATCCATCTGGTTCACTTGGGGAATGACAGCGTGATATTTGCATTGGAAAGAAAGGGGAAAATGTTACCAGGCTAGATTTGAAATGCTTTCGGCCCGAATCGAACCCCCGCTCACATCTCATGTTCCGTGTTTTGTTTTTTTTCAAAGCTAAGCAGAGCAAATATTTCACTCACACACATCACAACAAATAAGACTCTTTACACTTTGATTTAGTATGATATGAGCAAGGAGCAGTGACATACGTACTGTGGGCAAATTTCCAAGCCTGTTCCTCTCTCTCCAGAGGCCCACTGCATTATGCATATTTCCGCTTGATGTAAACAACAGCTAGCTGCAGCGCTTTTAATGCATTATTCAAGGTTATACTATGAATTAGCTTGGTTACAATGAAACGCTCCCTTTTAAGTTCTGCATCAGCAGAGTTGCATCACTTTTGGAAAACATTAAAAAGAAGAGGAGGATAAATTGTAGCTTTAAATCGCTTTTGATTCAACTCACGTGTGTTTTTGGAGAAGCAACATCCTTGGAAAAGATTTCCAGCGTATTTGTGAGTCCAGCTTGGGGCATCATAAATCTCTTCTTGTATTGCTTTCTCATTTCTCGTCTATTTTGCACCTGTCAGGTGGAACCTTTGTTCCAGATATGGTAATGTTTAAATTTTTTACCACAGTATTTTGCATACAGATTTATTCTATACACCGGGTTGCAAGACAACCAAAATCTAATATAAAACAATGCAGAAAGAAACATGCACATTTTCAAATATTACAAAAAGTCCTGAAAAATACTATTTTCACATTCGTGATGTATCAGATTCTTAAAATCTTCTTGGCCACTGCAAAATTAATGTAACTTTAATTTTTACTTTTATATGTACTCCAGTTTTGTTGCACTTAAGAAAAGCCTAAGGCCATAATCCTGGATTGTTGAGACAAAAGTAGCACCAAAAAAAATGTCATAAAAATTAAATTGTTGACAATTCAGGATCGTGTTTATCGAAGTCTTTTTGATTCAATATGTTCATCTAATACACTAAATTCACTGATGTGGAATTTTTGAGCTCAGCTTTTGTATTTTATCTTTTTAAAGACCAATGCAAACCTTCCACTCTACTGTATTGTTTATTTAGTAATAGCCAGCTTTACGTGGAGAAGTTTCATCTTTTCAATGGCACATTTTTTCCCAGGAAATGAAAATAAACTTGCTGGAAAACATGAAAGCACACAAATTGTTATTTGCTGCTGATGGCTGGTGACCATGAACACTGTAGCCAGCTTTTCTCGGCCAAGAAGCTTGTTGACTGTCCACGCATTGGCTGAGTTTTCTTGATAGTTTTTCTCATAGGAAATAAATGTACTTCCAATTTATTTTAACTGTGTTCTTCTGAGTGTTGAAAAGTCTCAGGAAATAGAAATTTTCCAAAGTAGTCATTAAAGATTGAGGAGAAATGCTTCATTTCTACATCCTTTTATAGCTGAATACTGTAGACAGTCCTTTGCTTTAAAGCAACAAAACACGGCTGTCTCTCAGGCAGCTATTTACGCAGACATTTCGTATAACTTCTGGCAGCTGAAGAGAAGGAAAGTCCTCCTACAGACAGTGCCAAACTACATTTTGGATTGCAGCCAATGTACAGCATTGATTCAGTAATAATACAGTAAATTCTGGGGCTTCCATAAAGGCTACATCTGTATTGTCATAAACCTTTCTGAGTTAAAACCAATAAAACCATGACTGGTTTTGTTTTATGTCTTGCCCAAACAGGGGTCGACCTGCTGGCACTGTACAACCACCCACCGGTCCGAGAGGGCCAGGTAAAGTACTACACCGTCAAGGTGCCTCTGCGAGTTCAAAATTGTGACGAAGGGGTCAAAGGGGTGGAGGCCAACTGGTTGGATCACATGACCCAGCACTTCAACAACGGGGCCTCGCTGGTCGATGGATATTTCCACCTGGGCAACATGAATGGTAAGCAGACTTGACTCACTGTTACTGCAGCATCCACGGGTTTTCTAAGAAAAAACATTTTTGGAGAAAATATTCAGTGGGGTTTTTTTGTTTTGTTTTTTTGAGCCATACACTGTGATTTTGGGTAAACTCCACATACACACAAGCAGAATGATAGGTTTGAAATGTAAAAAACACTTGAATAATGCATTCATATTCCCTTAAATATCAAAAGAGTCTTTATCATTGCTTGGCTTCTTGGCTTCAGCAGAATAATTCTTCCACTAGCATGCTCAAAGCTATTACAGTTATTAAATATAAAAAAGTTTCCCAAATTACCCCTTTTCCTTTCACTGTATTGCTAGTAAAAATGTGAATGTCAGGCAGATGCTGAGTTCACTTCAACCTCTATAAAATGACAAGACTGTGACAGGTAATGATGCACCTTGCCCTGTATGGCATTAATTATGCATTAGCTAACATTTATTTTCTTCCAGAAAGCAATGAAATTATATTTGAATAACACTTGTAAATTGCTCTTGTACTTTTTCTCCTTCTGTGTCAAGAAGTGGTGCAATCCTGTAGCATGGAAACTTCACATAGACACCATGTAGCAATTGCAGAAGAAATCACTATTGTGTTTGAAATTATGACCCCAGTTAAGGATTATTATTTTATAAACGTTTGATAAAAGATCACTGGCTATACTTATAATGAGTTCACAGACAATTCTGAAGTCTTTTTGCACAGATTTTACCCATTTTATGGCATTTTTCTCTCCTCCCGATGACACAAGCTACACAACTGTCTTGCCAGTCTTATTATTCCAGTCACCTTCCACCAAGTTAGCTCAGTGTACTGCACAATGATATACTGTATTGTGAAAAAGTATATGAGTGAATGGTCCGGCAAATCGAAGAACTTGAACACATTAGAAATGATCTCTTAAGCAACCAGTAAGATAAGCAGTAGGGAAAACTGTGTATTCCCCAACCGTTTGTCAAGTGGTTGCTGGAGGTTGGTGGCTTGTTGCTTGGTGAAATTGGTTGAAAAGAGGGTGCTGCTCTAAAAGCCCCCATGTTGTTGGTTTGCATTAGATTGCTAGCAGATTGCTGCAGATGCCAGTAGTGTCATCTACAAACACTCGAGGGCCCGTGTGGACGGCAGCATGCCTGTCTGTTTTTTGTGACTGCACAGATTTGTCCAAAGAGAATTACAATTACGTTACAACAATGCACCAACCACACATGCGTCCCAAGTGGCACACCTCCCACAACTTCAAAGCAGTATAATAGGAATGACAACTCAGACACTGGGTCTCCAGCTGCCTGTGTCTGTGCAGGAGTATAATCAAAGTTTTACTCTGATGGCAAATGTTCTCCATTTCTGGTTTGTGCCACACTTTTCACAGTGTAGCTACTACTCGACAAGTAGTTGGCAAGAGTTTTTGCAGACAAATTGGCTTAAATAATGAGTTTGTCTTAATTCCCCTAGTGGAAAAAAATACTTGCAAATTTCAGTATCTCAAGCCATGGAACCTGAGCTAGTCGTATGACTTGAGTCTGGCAGTAGGTCAGTCTGCTGTATTAGTTCAGAAAATAATATTTTAGCTTTACATTTTAGATTTTATGAAGATATTTATAGTCTCCAGAGTTTTTCACTTCTCTGGTGAAATATGCTAGCATGAGACGGACAGTTGAGATTGTCTGTAAAACACAGTAAAACGGTAGCTGGGTGAAACGTTAGCAAAAACACTAGGATGCTGACCCTGATTATACGTGTTTAACATTGGCATTGTAAGCATTTTAGCATGCTTACTAAATTATAATCTCTATAAACAGATATCCACGTATGAATTTGTAGAATCTGTTTTTAAGGGACCAGAGTTTTGGTAACAGATCCATTGCCCAAACGGCTAAATCAGAAAACTAGCTGATATGTTTTTAAACTGAAAAAATTATGCTTATTTTCCTCGTCCTATTATAATATTAGAAAAAAATGACTACATTTGAACTCTACACCACATTTTAGCACATATATAACTCTTTGAAATACTTTTTCTACACATGTATGAAGATCAGATATAGCACATAGCTAACATTAGATGCTGGTCAGCGCTGTGAAATGCTAGCGGCCTTGAAGTAAATTAAGACACTGCATCACTGCAGTTTCATCAGTGTGCTGTCTCTGACATAATCTTCATATGTTGGGAAGATGTAAGTCACGAAGCTGTTTGGTGTCCTCTTTTAAGCTATTTCCTGTTTGGGTTTTCCTCTTCCATCAGACCCCAGCGGCTCTGTGATTTACTCTGAGAAAAAAGCCAGCCAGAGTAAATAAGAGTCATAATTCATTAATCTGGGAAAGTGAACGGCTCAGCAACTTTGAAACACAGATAATTAACCTGATAACAAATTAGTGCCTCCTTGCATATTTTATGTCCTGAGAATGGAGTAATGAAGTGTATTATTATGATTCAATTTTTTCTGCCTGTTAGGGTCCTCTAACATATTTTGCTTTTTTCTCGTGCTGCTAAGATATGAATCTCTTGAACAGTGAATTTACTCGTTAGGATAGAAAGCATATCAACTGCACACTGACACTCTCTGCCTTCACTGCCTCACAGCTTATGCTCAACCACTTTAGAAAACAGACAACTTTATAGAGGTGAATGCTGTACTTTTTGGATTTTGGTCTCTTGAGAGCAGCTGGCAGTATGACATCAAAGCAGCACCCTGTTTGTTGTTAGCAGCTAATTACATCAAACAGCCGTGCAGCTTAGGGCTTTAGAATTGGTATCCATTCCTGCCGTCTCCATATTTAGCAACTTCTTTGAAAAGAGTTTCTGAATTCAGAACGAGACAATCTACATGTTGCAGGGGACCATCTCAACCTCATTAACAACGTGTAAATGTTTGACAGCAATACACTAAAGGAGATGGACTGACAGATGTGCAGTTGGATGGGAGAATATAGTGACAGTGACAGCCTTATTTACAGCCTCGAGACACAGAGCAGCTAGGTTGTCATGTGTGTCTAATGAGTACTGACCTTTTGCCCTGATTTTTTTTAACTTTCATTTTGTTGTGCTGCTTTGAATTCTACATCTTTCATTACTTTACTAATGCTGAGCTGGCTTAGTTTGTATTAGCTTCATTATAAAATGTCTCACTGAATCAGGAAATGACATCCAGGCATGAAAAATGAAAGTTTTATTTTATTCTTTTTACTTAACCTTTATTTGTACAGTTGATCTCTCTTGTAAATGAGACATTGAGCCTCATTAAGAGCTGTATCCTGAGGCTGCATCCATTGCAAGTCATCCCCGTAGACTCCCATGTTAATATACTCACCTTTACAGCAGAAATCAACAGCTAGGTGCAAAAAGTCAGATTTTGGTTGCTGCACAGGTGGTGGAGGAGGGTATGCATAATTAAAGCTGCAGCCCTCTTGGTCCGGTCTCTCTTGAAAAAGAGATTTTTGGTCTCAATGAGACTTCTACCTGGATATATAAATGATATATATGCAAGGAGTAGATCATTTGAGTGACAGGTGGATGTTTTCATGTCTTGTTCAGGGTTCATTTGCTCTGAGAGATACTCAAAGCATATCATATCAGAGTAACCAAGCTACCTAGAGCTAGTAGTAGCTGATAGCTCCCTAGCTCTGCTTTAGGCTTTAAAAAATGTCCTCAAAACAGTAGCAGTTATGGGCATATTGTAATAGAGTTTATAGTTAGAATCCTAATGACTTTGTTTATACCCTGATTCCTTGATGTTGAAGTCTTAGTAATGTCTCACCTGGATGGATGGATGTTTTTACTTTTACTTTCTATCTAGCACTATTAAGACAACATATAAGCAAGACTTGTGACATTCTTAACTTCACTTGGTAATGTTATAAATACTGAAACTACTCAGCTAAGAGATGTTCACACAAAAATGAAGCTAGCAGTGCTGTAGCTGCCAGAGACCTCGAAATATCGGGGAAACGTCATGCAGCAGTGACATATGTGACCGTTAGTGACATCAAGTGGGCAGGCACCGGGTTAAATTCATCTAAACTTCAAGGTGTGCGATTGAAGGGACTACCAATAGAAATTAAGAGTACTGCTGAGTGATGGGTGGTAAATACACAGAGAGTCATCTATGCAGCCGGAACCTGACATATCTAGTAACCAGCTGTCGGCTGCAAAGTGATGTGCGACATCTGCAGTGGGTCTCTCTTGTTGACGGGGCTTTAGAATACTGACACTGAGCATGTTACCATACCGATGTTAGCATCTTATTTGTGCCAACTGCAGGAAGAGCAGCTAGCACGGATGTAGTTCTCTTACAGTATTTTCAAGTTAGCTTTCAGAGAGGTTGTAGCTTATAGCCTTTATCTGGTTTCAGCAAGTAGGGTTCATAATATGTTATAGTAAATTTGTAGTTTTAGCATGAATTCAAACGCTAACTTACTGCTATTCAGGAAGTGATCCTATAATTAATCTGCATATTAATATAAATCATTTGTTAATCAAAACTGCTGCCAGTTGTGTTTGCATGTGAAGTAACTTCATTAAGTCAATTAAGAAAACAGAGTAATCCCACATCTATCATTCTAGAAAGTTTCTTTACAAGATGCCTTATTTTCATCCTTTCTACCTGTTTGTTATTATTCATAACACGAACTGATTTGCAGCCAACAGAAATATGACCTACTAATGACAAAGTTTCCCCCCCCAGGATTTTTTTCAGCAGCTGTGTGATTATGCGTGTCCATTAACATTTGACACAGAACCCTTATTTATAAGCACTGCCAGAAGAAACGCTTTAAACAGCCACGGGTTCATTATACTTAGGTTAATTTTGTTTCTCTTGTGATGTGTATATTAATTTACAGGGAGCTTTTGACCTCTGCCTTACGCATGTGCGGATAGCAAGTCCCTAATAATGCACATACAGTATGCAGTTATATTTTGTGAGGTCTTTATGCCACCAGAATATGAACATGCATCATTCAAATTGGATATTCCCACATTAGTTCTACAGTCTGTTTGTGTTAAACAGATAAGTACTTTCTTTCAGAAAATCTATGTGAATATAAAACTCAGACTTAAAACAGAAAACGTTTCTGCCCCGATGGTCCTGACAAAATAATCTGAACAAGATGAGATTGAGATTGTTACAAAGTAACAAAGTCAAGCTTCAGCAACTGAAGAGCATCTGCTGTGCTTACAGGCGAATAGCTTGAAGGCAGGAAGAGCGTGGCATTTTTTACCCTGGGGGAAAAAATGCTCAGAGCATCAGCTTAAAATCCCACAAATGTGCCTGATTGGAAACTTCAGAGCAGTTGTAATGCTGTGTAATCCACAGCAGATTATAAATGACAAGTTGACATTTTTGAAAGTACAACATGAATTTCATTCTGATATTTTTTTCACTAAAACACAGCTGTGCCATGAGTAGTGACCCTTACCAAGAAAACCATGCATTAACAAGTATTTATCACCAGCTCCCCAAAAAAGCAAAACTAAATTATGGTGAAATAAGGAGCGATGGACAATGAGACTGGCCAGGAGTCAAAATTCAAAGGTTTCCAGAGTGTTTATCAGATTATTTATATAATAATTGTTTGGAAAGCCTGGCACAGATGAAACCATCTGTCAAATACTGGTGGAAAACCAGTAATCAGGTCAGATTACTGGTCAGTAACCAGTAATCATAGAAATTTACAGTATTTCTCATTTTTGTCTGTCACTGTGTGCCAGTTCTATACTTCCATTAGTACACTTTCATGCACTACTTTGTATTGACAGCATGCATATAGACCAAGTAATGCCAAGACACATTAAAAGTCACTGTCTGAAAAAAAATGACCCTCATCATTTTGACCATTGTCAGTATAGAGCTGAGGTACTTTTAGCACATTTCATGTTGTCAATGTGAACACATGTATCCACTAAAAATATAAAGT
The DNA here is from genome assembly GCA_015107715.1 of Tylochromis polylepis. Classification (NCBI taxonomy): domain Eukaryota; kingdom Metazoa; phylum Chordata; class Actinopteri; order Cichliformes; family Cichlidae; genus Tylochromis; species Tylochromis polylepis. The sequence goes on from VVHJ01026402.1 coordinate 17,034, forward strand.
GTGGAAGTAAGTGAAATGGGGCAAGATACATGCCTTAGCAGTTACAAAAGAGTCCTTCTGGATTATTTTAAAGCCTCTATCTGAATGAACTAGGACATCCATAACTTTAATTTCAATAGTTAATGACACATGAAACCACAAGTACAGAGTAAGAAATCAAATCTGATTAAAACATTTTTGACTTGCCCCAAAGAAGGTTTGAAATGACTTTTCCTAGTATATGCTCAAAGTCACCGTAACATCCATCCAATCAGAGCTCTTGAACAAAGGCAATTTAATTTGTTATCAATACATTAAGCCAGAAAAATCTATGGGTTTACTTTAATAATGAGCAGATATGCCACCACAAACTGTTATGTGTTTGGCTTTTGATTGGCTCTTTGGGTCCAAGTTGGACGACCGCCATATTTGACGTACAGAATTGTCCCATGATTTTATCGTCTATCTCTCTTATAATGTTTGTGATCTTTTTAAATTGCTGACACTTTCATATTGTGGCAGAAGCAGAATTTTCAAAATATGAAAATACCATAGAATATTAATAAAATATCTTAGTATATAGCTTTAATAAGGATGTCATTTCTCAGAATTGTTTGCCTATATGTATAATTCCAATTTACTGATCTTCATGCATTCACCAGTCTCATATTTAGAGAGGCTTAACAATTAATTGGTACTATTAATATGGTTTCTCTATTTTGTAGTTCAAAGACCTACCGCTTTTTGCATGACGCAATAAACTCATGTATACTCACTTATAAAAGTGCAGGTTTGAAGTTTAGCAAGTTAAGCGGTCTGTATCACCGATAGTTGAGCTGGACTTCCTAAATTACCAGCTTTTGTTTTTAGCAAATAAATCACTGTTCATGTTTCTTCAGGCCTTGTGTTCTAAGTGCTACATTACCTTGACAGTCAGGTTGGTCCAAAGGGATACACACTTAGACAAAAAAACACACTGTGTCCCCATGCTACTTCTAAAGAAGGGTTTCCATGGTGAAGCTGGATAAGAAAGCATTAAGTGGCATTGTTTGCATACGCATGTGTATGTGTGTGCATCAGGAGTCGCTCAGCTGGTGAAAGTGCTGTCCGATGTGGCAGCAGTGTTTGTGGAGACCTCGCCTGATCACAGGGTCGGATATATTATAGCCGTATTGAATTTAAAGATTCTAAGCTGCCTACAGCTCCAGTCTTATGACGTGCATTAAAGATTCATTCACACTGGGGAGCTTGCTGCAAACAGAAACACCCATAAGCCTAAATCCTCACACACACATGCATAAACACAGCATACAAATTTGCACTACCTCCCAGCTGGAACCAAGGTGGTGGTGGTGGGGGGGGCTGAGTTTGTTTACTAAAGAAATGACAGTAATGGTGTTGACGAGGAGTTTGCTTTTGTTACTTGTATAGCTTAAGCTATCTCTAGAGCCACAATGAGGATTTGTGGCCCGGTTGTGAGACATTGAGCTATTCATATGCATGACAGTCAACCTTTACTGCTTTCTAAATTTGGGCAAAGCCAACGGAGGCAGAAGAAAGGGAGAGAGACGGAGAAAGTGAGAGGCAGTGAATATGAAATTCCAATAAGTTTCTTTTTTTAATCAAACTGTGAAAGAAACTGAGAAAAGAAAAAGAATTGGTGTTTGTGGGTGTGTTGGCACAGGATGCATGCATGTATTTCGATACAATTTCATTTAACTGTATGTAGGTTTTGACAGAAAATCTCTGAGTTCCAGCGAGGAAACAGATTCTCACATTTGGGAGCACGTCAGTGTCTTTGGGCATGGGAGCAAATATAAATGCACTCAGATGGCTCCTGCTTCACTCAGGGATTCACTATCACACAGACTGAGAAGTAGATTTTTAAAGGAGTAGCATTAACCTTGTTCATCATGACCTGCAAGTGTTTAAAATTACTTGATTTGGGTTATCCTTTTGTATGTGTCAATATCTCTGCGGACACGCGCCTAACAAATAGTCTGACAATATTAGTGAGGAACTGCAAATGTTGCTGATGTTTACAGTGGTTTCTGTGAGAAATGCTGTCTCCCACATCAGCTTTAGTAACAAAAATGCAGTTGCATAATTGCCTGTTTTCACGCATGTAATTCCCAGACGGATGGAGAATCAATCCATTCCACAGCTGTCAGAGAAGAAAAATGGCCACTTTCAGTATTTCTCTTTAGCTGAGTCCAAAAGTTTACATTTACAGAGTCTCTTAATACCTCCCATTTGACTTTATTAGCATGGCAAAAAATGGAAATGAAGGGATAATATTACTGATTGCAAACTCATATTTCATATAAAATACATGTTATTGTATATGTAAAGTTGTTGTATTCTTACCCATATGTAGTTGTGACCCATGTATCTAACACTCTATGGCATTCCAGTCACCAAGCTGCCCACCCTCTACTCCCTCCTCACCAGCTGAAGTCTGCCTGGTAACCCAAAGGTGCAGACCTGCCAGCTGTCATGCATCTGGCTCTATGGGGAAGAGCCACATCCAATCCGCACGCATTAGACACTGACATCCCTTTCTCCAGTTGTCCCTCACTGTGAATGTCCGCTCATCCTGTTTGAAATATAGATAAGCTGTCAGCAGTTTGTCTCCAGCTCTCTGAGGCAGCACCTGGCATGCATGTTTAAATCATGTCAGCAGACATGACCTGGGGCATGGTCACTTTCCAGCTCGCCAGCGGTAAAGCGGGCTCACTCACATTCACTGATCTGTCTAATAGCACAAGGTTAAATATTCACAATATGAATTTTTAACGTAATAATAGCAACTAGATTAAATGTATTAATAAATATGTGGATCTAATTTTCTCATTTGGATTCAGAGATGCAATCCAGCTGTTTGTAAACAGACTGGTTGCTGTATACACAAAAGCACTACTGTTCTACCCCTAAGTGTTTTTGTATCTAACATTCACACTCCAACAAACACATCAGAGAGTTCAGGATGTGGACACGCTGGACTGGAGCAGCCAGGGATTGAACAGCCAGCCTAATTAGTAGATGACCTGCGCTACCTCCTGAGCTATAGCCACCGCTGTAAACTACAAACATGTCCACCAACATGTCTCAGACAACTCCTACAGCTCAATTAACATCTCAGGTATTGATTCACTTGTTCGACCTGTTCCAAATAGTTGCCCTGTTGCCAACAGATCATAAATTATGCAACATTTTTAGTTGTTTACAGTTTATAATCGAGTCAGCTAAGAAACACCACATCTTAGCACTAGAGATATGTAGAAGCTAAACAAAGAGTCAGTCAAAGCTACAGAGGCTCTCACAACCACATCATTGGTTTGTGCCTCTGATATTTCACTGTATACTAACTGCTCAGAAGCAGCTAGCAAACAGACAAAATGTCAGCAACATCCTGATGTATGATGTTTTCCATTTTTTATGGTGTAGCACCTGAAAAATGGACACAAGTTACACTGTTCTGCTACCACAGTGCAAACAGTCTTTATATTACTAATGTGTTTATGCACTAATCTTCATTAGTCATCAGTTTAACCAACCAAAAATACACAAACATTTAAAAATTTTCTTCATTTTTCAACTGATGATGGATACACTTTGAAAAGAAGACATTGGGATACATTGCCGTGGACAAACATGTGGATTTGTCAGAAGGGGACATAGAGGTGGAGTCAACTATGGCTCAGCTCCATTCAGTGTCCCAGTGAACCACGACGGTTAAAACAGCTTGCACATGAAACAAAAGCATGCCTCCTGCCAAAAAGAAATAAAATCTGATGTCTAACAGATGTGATAGATTATAAAACTCAGGCATATTTTAGTCTTCTGCTTAGTTTGCATATTGAATTGTATGGAAACAAATGTCTGTGAAGGTTCTCAGTCATCCAGGTCATTGTAGTCTAAGGAGCTTGGAAAGAAAAGCGTCTGGACTTCTTTAAGTTTCTTGAAGAAGTCCAGACGCTTTTCTTTCCAAGCTCCTTAGACTACCATGACCTGGAT
>VVHJ01026408.1:0-17508 GCA_015107715.1 Tylochromis polylepis
TGCAAAGAAGAATGGGCAAGAATTTCAGTCTCTAGATGTGCAAAGCTGGTAGAGACATACCCTAAAAGACTGGCAGCTGTAATTGCAGCAAAAGGTGGTTCTACAAAGTATTGACTCAGGGGGCTGAATAATTACGCACACCCCACTTTGCAGTTATTTATTTGTAAAAAATGTTTGGAATCATGTATGATTTTCATTCCACTTCTCACGTGTACACCACTTTGTATTGGTCTTTCACGTGGAATTCCAATAAAATTGATTCATATTTGTGGCTGTAATGTGACAAAAAGTGGAAAAGTTCAAGGGGGCCGAATACTTTTGCAAGCCACTGTAAATATAAAGATAATATGGTTCATCATTAAACAAAATTTAACATTAGTGTCTACTGCTTATCAGGGTAACAGGGGAGCTGGAGCCTATACCAGGTACCATGGGGTGAAAGGCAGGGTAAACCCTGGCCAGGTCGCCAATCTGACGCAGGGCTAACACGGAGAGACAGACAACCATTCACACTCACTTCAGTTTAGAATCACCAGTTAACTTAAATCCACTAATTGCATGTCTTTGGACTGGGAGGTAGCCAGAGAGAACCCACGTAAACACGAAAAGAACATGCAAACTCCACAGAGGAAGCGCCCCATTCAGATGAGTCGAACTCAGGACCTTCTTGCTGTGAGGCATGATGATTTCATTTATTAAGGGACAAAAAGGTGTCCCAGTCTACTGGGCCCTGTGTGACCCTATGTGTGAAAGTCACCACCACAGTCAAGCATGGTAGTGTGATTTGTGATTTGCTGCTTTGCTGCTTCAGCACCTGGATGACTTGGTGCAATTGATAGATATTTTGATATTCCTCAAAAACATGACTTTTGGGTACTGTAGGTAGATTTTTAGGCCTTCTATTTCTTCTGTCCTCCACTTGTTCAGATTCCTCAGTTTTTTTAAGGACACATTGCACACCGCACCATATCGTAAGTTTTTGGCCATATCTCGTTGAGACTCACCTTGTTGGTGCAAAAATACTATTTTATGTCTGTCAAACTGTGCTGTCTTTGGCAATTTTCTAGATTTGACTAAAAAAGTGTGAACAAATTATGTGCTTTTGTGACATGCTGTTGGTAACAAAGAGCCTAAAGATACAATTTAAAATTGGTTTATTGCTAAATTATCTGTTGTGTTTTAGATGTAACACTGGTTCATTGCTGTGTCATGGTTGAAAGAGTCATAGGTCAGTGTTAAGTGGCTTAACAAATTTAAAAAAAAGAAAAAAAAGATGACCCCTGAAATGGTCAGGTATAAGGACTGGACTTAAAATGAGTGAAAAAGGAGCCAATGTCCAAAGAAAAACTTCTAAAGACCTTCAAAATCCCTGGAGAACTATTGCTCAACACTACTTTAAAAAAGTTACAAGAAAGTGTGGCTCATTGGAAGCAAAATATAAAGAAAAGAGGGTTGGCTGCAGCTTCACTTCTTCCAGTAAGGAGACAGCAGTTCTACCTTCGTGTGTAGCCTCAGTGCACACTCCTCTCACATTATACTGCAGGATTTTTTACATTGTTTTCATGTTGTGTCCAGCTGTGTTTCTTTGCTGTAGTGTCTCAGTTCTAGCTAATTCTGGCTGGTTCTCCACTCCCTCCTTCAATACAATGCCATATTTTCTTTTTTCATTCTCGTCCGTGTCAGCGGGACAAATCTTCTACTGAGTGAAAATACTGTTCAGCACACCGCATAATGATACCCCGCTGATAGATTATTCTGTGAATATAACATGAATAAAGAGATGACAGGGGTGTAGTAACTTTTTGTAAAGTATGAGAGTAAGATGCAGTAGAGAGACAGCGCATTAGTGTTTGTGTCAGTTAGGTGTTAGATGTCACAAAGACTTAAATGATCCAGGAGAATGTACTCCGTATGATTACTAAAACTGGGGAAATGACAAAGCATTATTTAAAGCTGTCTATTTTGTTTTTTCTGTACAGGGGCCACTACTTCAGGACAAACTGTTAAAGGAGGAAGAAGAAGGAAAGCAAGAACTAATACCATTGCTACTGAACATAGGAAGAAAATCTTAAATATACTTTACTGGGAAAAAACTTTACTCCCATAATCAGTCTTGTCACTCACTTTACGATTGAAAAGTGAATTATTTCTATTCAGTCCTCTTGGAGAAAACCTTTTTTTTGTGACTGATATTGACAGAAGATCAGAACAAAACTCTGAGGAGAGGAAATCATACAGACAAGATCCTCACTTGAGCCTTCGTTTTTCTCTGTTCACACAAAGATACATAACAAGCAAATATGGCTGAGGTGGTTTGACTGACAGGAGCAGCTTTAGAAATACTGAGGACTCAATCAACTTCAAAATGTGATCAGTAGCTAAAGTGTGACAGCATTTTCTCTTGGTGGTAAGGAGGTATTATGATGAATTTAAAAGTCAAGCGTACATTTAGATAATCTCTGTTCTCATGATTTGCATACCAGTGTTACTGATGGCAACAGAAGGAGGAACACGGCAGAGGTTTAAGATTGTACTACAGTAAATGTCAATTAGTAACAAAATAGAGCAAACAAAAAGGGGTCCGGTGTGAATTATGGCATTTCTCAATCAAAGACTGGATTGTGTAGTGTTACATTTCAGCATGTCTGGACTGAATTTTGGTGTTTGGTATTCGTTTATCTTCATTCATCTTAATGTTGGCCTTCATTAAACAAAAACAATTATTTCTGCTTAGGTCTGCCATAATTTTTCATCCATTGCTGATTCTATGAGGACATTATGTCCTCGAAAGTCAGAGCTACTGAAGTATGCCTGGTAGTGTCGTGGTGCATTTGCTAGTAGTGCATGGTCATCAAAAATAAAGTAGGCTGTGGTGAATAATTTTCTCTCATCATTTTTAATTTACATTATTTAGCAGCCTATATATTATAGTGTGCCCATGTCCACTTTTTAATTAATTGATTTACAGTGCTGTCTTGCAAAGACAATCATATTGAGTGAACCCATCGTAGTCTAATGACTAATGCTTAACCATGATACACTGTGTTTGTTCTCTTCTGTGCAATACACATGTACATCCAGTGCTCCACTGAGGAAAGTTTTTCAGTGTTAGAGAAATATTACATTTAAAAGAAACTCACTTTAGCTTTCTTCTCTTTCTAAGTTTTTTTTTGGGGCTACCATAAATCTTCAGAGTTGAATTTTTTTTTATCTCCCTTTGTTCCTTTTTTATTCTCAGACTCTCCTGTAAGGTCCTCTTGACATGTTTCTCATCTCTTTGCATCTAATCAATTAAAAATTGAAACAGAAAAGTCAATATGCACTCACAGGTAGGCTCACAATCTATAATACACATATTAGATGTAATTAAAAAAAAACAAATAAAAGTTATTTTAGTTCAGCGTGTTTGCTGTTTGTTTGTTTTTTAATCACTCTTCTCTCCTTTTTTCTCCCTCATACCACCTGCAATTTTTCCATTATTTCTGAAACTTAGTGGAAAATGTACTTTTTTTTTCCTCATGCAATGCTGTCTTTTTTTTGGTCCCAGTTTATCTGTCTACATCAAACTACTTTTCTCCTGCGTTTCTTTTTATGACAGCATCTCTATTTTCAAAGGCCAGTCTGTTCATCCTAATGTAAAAAAGGTTTATGTTGCACCCACTACATGGCTCAATCTTTCTGTACTTAGACAAAGAACTGCTGCTTGTGTTACTTTACCATAAAAGCTTTTGTGTATTTGTATTACTAGTACATGCTCATGCTGCAGTATTGCCTTGCTTATTCACACTGTTGGTTGTAAAATTAAAATAATGCTTTTATCAGGTGTTTTTAAGTACATTAATTAAAAAAGGGTCATTTTAACTCGTTGCTAGGTGGTTACTAGGCAACATAATGATGATCTCATATTACCTGTTGTATGCTGTATGTTGTATGTTGCACTCCATCCATCTGCCAGATGGTGGAATCGAATACAGGACCTTCTTGCTGTGAGACAGGAGGCATTTGTTAATTAGTCCGAAAAAAGAGCATGGTTGCAGATAAGTTTTCATCTGTATGTCTGTGGGCAGAGCATTATGAGCTGTAAGTATTCCATATCATCTGATTTATAAGTATTTCTGATCCCTTCTAGAACAGCTGGTGGAGAGTAAACGGTAAATGAACTGGTTCTTATACAGCGCTTTTCTACTATACCTGAACACTCAAAGCACTTCATACAACTTGCTTCATTCACCTACTGACTCATGTTCATACAAGCACATGCACTATTTCTATCTAATATTCACACACATTCACACTCCACTGATGCACATAAGAGCAACTTGGGGTTCAGTATCTTGCCCAAGGATACTGAGGCATGGAGACTAGAGCAGTCAGGAATTAAATTATGAACCGTCCAATTAGTAGAAGACCTGGTTTACCTTCTGAGCGACAGCCAGAGTGGGGATTTGTCCCCTTGGAGGTGGTCATGTGAGTTGTTGACCCACTGTTAATCATGTGAGAATTAGGATTAAGGTAAGAAAAATGGTTTTGGCCTTAACATCACTGGGACCACTGCACTTCACTCTAGTGTGTGAACCACTGAGGTCACCTGAGGCAAGGAGGTGAGTGGGGGTTGAAACGCTTGGGAAGGGATCTCAAAACAGCCTTGCAGGTGGCTGATAGCTGGTGTTGTAAGCCCTCATCTCTGTTCAACAGTGGTTGTTCACAGGGAACATAGATGGCCACCTTGATCCTCTTTCAAACCATCTGTCTTCTCAGTCCAAAACCTGAACTCTGGTCCTTTCGCCTTCGTACAGCTGAGTTTCATCCTGTTGAGGTGGCTCTCCTGTCTTGTGCCATGTGTTTAGTTAATTGCCCCCTGCTTAGTGTTATATGTCTTGGACTTTCTGCCAGTTGTTTTAGAACTAAAGAATCCTCCTGGATGAGAAATGTCTTTACGACCCTAAAGAAGTCCAGCTGCCTTCTTTTAAGCACTTAAGGCCAGTGACTTGAACCTGTTCTGTATTTGTCTATACAGTATTATTAAGTCGCTTATAGAATTGGTGTCTGTGCCTGAATTGAGTTTCTCAAACAAACTGCTAGGCAGAATTGTGTTAAGTCACAAGACTGCGGAAAGAATATTTTGAAGCATTGAAGCTCCTCATAGGCACAGTAGCCCACATCTTTATCAGAAATACAATGTTTTAAACTAAAACAATATAGTGTTGGGGCTTGGTCAGACATAGAACCAAAAACCTATAAATGAGATGCATGTCCTGTGTGGTGATGAAATAACCTTAAAGGACTTTAACCATTTCAATCTGGCCTTCATGGTAGTGGTCAGTAGGTCTATTCCTCTGTAAAAGGCCTATGACAGCCTGCTGGGAGTTTGCCACGAGGCACCTTTAAGACTCTCAATGAGTCATAAACTATGAGAAGCTAAGTCTTCTGTGTTGAGCAGTGAGGTTCACCTCATTAATACCATCCCTGCAGTCAACCATTAGGGGGGCAGCATCAGGCTGTCAGGCTTTTTGGATGTCTTTTTTTTTTCTTTTGCAAAAAGGGACTGGAAGACTATCCCTCATCGTAAAAGGAAACTTGCATGCAGAAACATAGAGCAAGTGGAAACCTTTTCCTACTGTACTCAGGATTTGAGGCGAAAGTTAACGTTTACAATTCATCCAGAAAACAATCCAATGCATACTGCCAATAAGTGGCTTTGGCCACACCCTGGAAAAGTCATTGAGTGGCCCAGCCGGAGCTGAACTCAATAGATCACCTCTGGGGAGATCTTAAATTGTCTGGATAGTGACACTCACTGTCCTAACTGGTTGAGGTTGAATGTGTCTTCCAGGCAGTAATTAAGAACCTCAGGAAAGAAGCCAAGACAAAATAAGGCTGTCATTGTTTCAGTTAATAATTCAAAGGCCTGTACCTAGTAAAAATGATAAGTGAGTCTTTTGAGTTTAATTAATTTGTGCTGAACATGTGTTTCTTTATCATTGTGATGCGTTGATGAAACTAATCTATTTTTGAAGCATTACAAAATGTGAAAAACTATGCACATGCAAAAACTTGTATTTTAATTCCATTTGTTCCCCTTTTCTCTTTTCTTTTTGCTCCATCTGGAATCTTCTGGCATCACTCCTGAAACGCAGGTAAAACATGTGCCATTCGTCTCCTAGTGATGAATCGTGATAGATTATATGCAAATCTGTGTGCATGCTGTGTGCCATGGTGTTGTCAAAGTATATTCAGTGTATTTTCTGCATCAGTTTCTTGATACAAATGACAACCAAAATCCTACTGCACTTTTTGAAATCGTTTTTTTGTACCCAAAGAAGCTCTGAAGTGTTACAGTTTATGTTCACGTTGATGTTGTGAAGCATCACACATCATGAACATGATTTGTACACATTGGTTGGGAGTTTGGCTCTGATGAAAGAGAATTTTAGTGAAGCTTTGTTGGAACAATAATCTAAATGTTAACAAGCAGCTACTTCTTCAGCTCATGACACATACAGTAAGTAATTACTTATTAAAAGAAGCAAAATTGCTTGAAGACTGCATGCAGCATAGAAATTTAAACTCACTGAAGAATCTTTGGGATTCAGTCAGTGTTTCCCCAGCAGACACACTGCAGCATCAAGAAAATGTCAATCTACAGATAGACAGATGCCTATAACCTCTGCTCTTAAATAAAACAAACCCTCCGTGCCGCTGATCTCTTCAGCTTATGTTGAGAAGAAGCTGAAGAGACGTGTCAGTGAAGTGCCGATGTTGGCATTGTCATTGATGCTAAGATGCACAGGTTAATCAACAGGATTCAAACCTGAGGCGGAGACTATAGTTTGGGGATTTTACTTCCTCTTGCTGATTCTTATCTCTGTCTAGGGCAGCTGCTGTGTTCCGCAGAAGTGACTCCTAAACTAACTTCTGTGGTGAAACAACTGACTAGGAGACAAACACACCAATCTTTTGTTAAAGTGGTGTGCCAGTGCTTCAGCCCGTGCCTGTTTCCAGATGTAATCAGGCTGCACTATTAGCACTGTCTCTACATACAAAAAAGCTTTAAACCTGCAAGCACATGAATGACTTCTTAACCCATCCAATCTCTTCTTCTCTTTAGAGAAATCACTGCAGTCTCTGCATGCTTACTCCCTGATGAAATGCTCTGGACACTGTATTGAATTCAGCCTCATCAGACTTGTTACTTTCAGCAAGCCAGAGAAAGCACATGTTGGGTTTGAATCCCAGGTGCAAAGAAATACAAAGTAAGCATTGTAGTGGAAAAACCCAAACTAATTAGAAGGCACTACAGTGAGCAAATGATTCCCCCCCAAAGTATTAACTGTCAATAACATATTAGGTATGTAATTAATAAATACTTTGCCCTATTTGAGGCCTCATGAGTTTGACACCCAGATTGCCATAACTTAATTAAAATTTTTTTTTTCCTAATTATCAAATTGATGGTGAAACTGCGCAGGATGTGCTCTGTGCTCTGATTACCACGGGGACCACTATTATCTTCAGCCTCCACATCTTCTCGAGTTACTCTCTCAGCCCTTAGTATTTTCTGAGCTTCTCGTATTCCTTCTTCCTGTTGGTATATTTGCATTAAACTATGACCCTCTTCCTCTGCTTGTTCACCACTACTATGTGTGGTTGCTTAGCAATCATCAGTTTGCCCCTCTATACCTGGAAGTCCTACAGGATCTTAACTCAGTCATTCTCAACCACCCTAGGGGTAGAATCTCATTTTGACATTGGAACTTCCAGGCCAAACTTAGCACAGACTCCTGTATATTATCCCAGCTACTTATGTTATGGCATTCCATGTATGCCCTGCTTGCTAGCATCTTGCAATCTGCTGTTACGTGTTGGATTGTGTCAGGGGTATCTCTGCAAAGCTTGTGCCTGGGGTCTTGCCTGGTGTGTTAGACCCCAGACTCAATTGATCTTGTGCTTAGACCTTGTTCCTGTGCTGCCATGATGTGTTATTTTTTTTAACCCTTTCTAATTTGTGCACTGTCATGTTTAACCACAATTTAGACCTAAAAAGCAGACCCAGACATCTGATGGTAGTTTTAAAAGGCTTATTGAAAAGGTGGAATAAGCATCAGCTGGGCCGTAAATACCATGAGCAGATTAGATAATAAATAGCAGAGATGGGAGAGAAAGCCCCGAAAAGGAAAACTATGTGTGGAAGAAAACCCAACCCATTTCTCCACCTGAGATCGAGATGGAAAGAAAGCGAGAGAGAAACAGGGTATAGCCCCCAAGCCTGCCCAGACCATAACATGAGGTACATGTCCATTTTGTATCATTTGAATCTTTTAAACTACGAAGCACCCACTATCCTTAGTGGACCATTAAACCTCCAAGCTTCAGTGACTCAGTTTTACTCAGATTTTACAATCTGTCAGTGTACTGTTTGCATGCATCAGTGTCTACAGATTTTATTTGACTTTTTTGGATGTTCAATGTCTCATTGAAGCCATGAAATGTATGGAGCATAAAGTTAGAGTATATCAAGTATAGAGTTAGAGGTCACTTTTTTTTGCTTTTTGTTGGGTTTACTGCTCTACACTCATTATTTCTGAACGCTGTAGTACAAGGACCAGAGGTGATTTGTGCTGCTTCACAGATTCTCATAATAAGTGTGAGCAGAGCAGGAGGCTGTTTAAGTGTCCTTGGTTATCTGAACACCTCATTGCAAAGCAGCTTTAGCTGTGTCTCTGCATGATGGTAACATGCTGCTGGTAACATTTTGTATTGTTAAAGACAATTAGTGGCAGCGATGGCACTACTGGTAATCAGAGACTTAAAAGGGCTTCATGGGGAAAAAAAAATAAATCACTGTTTTTGCTCATGTTTGCATGCACAAACATCTGCAGACACAGTGTATCCAGGAAGTGTTGGTTATTTCCCCTGCCTTAACAAAACAATTGTTGTGTAGTTTATTACCTCACCTGTGTATTCTTGTCTCTTGCTGTGGGTTTAGCAGGAATCACTTGGGTTTTTGGAATTTTGTCAGTGTTGTCTGCAGTTAAAGTGAAAGAGTGAGCCACACTGACTTACACAGATAGACAAAAAAAAATGTTAGGTTGAGTGTCATCCATTTTGGGTTATGACTGTGTTATTGTTAATTAACTCAGGCAACATGTAAGGATGAACTTGAGAGAGAACTTAATGAGAATGGAGATTAGTTTAAGGACATAAACATATGGGGTTCTTCAGTGAAGAGCTCCCTTGTTCTCAACTTTCATCTAACGCCACTTCAGTTTCTGATATTGGCTGACACTGCATTAGCTCACAGGCAGAATTAGTAATGTTTCCCTTAAAATAAACTGTCTGACTGATATCTGCATATAAACAACAAACCTACGGTATCCTGAGTGTTCACAGACCAGTCGAACCTGACACAATGCTTTCAACTATGCAAGTTTCATTTGACTGTTTTCACCGCCTTAAGGCATTTTAAAACCTACACAGGTTTTTCTGTTTTTATATTCTGTGTTAAGGACGTTGAATTTGCATATACTGAAATGTGCTATATAAATAAAATTGCCACTGGCACTGACTGGAGAAAAAAAAAATGTGTGTGCTTGCATTTTTCAGTCTTTTTGTAATTAGCTTTGAGATTTGACTTGCCAAGCAAAAACAAAAAGAAAAGGTAAAGTGTGCTTTTAATGCGGACAGTTGTGTTTGGATTAGTATACATGTACTTTTGAGATGTGATGTGATATATTTCCTCTTATTTATTGTCTGCAATCCCTCACAGTGTTTTTGCCTTTTCTATTTAGCCCATATGAAGAACTGTGCGTTAGTCCAAATCACTACCAGCTACTGCAGAAAGCAGAAAGGATGTGACAATTTGTGTGATGAATTATATGCTCATTACTCTTATCAAAGGCTGAGCTGTAAAGGTACAAATCCATTGACTGTGAGCGCAACTGATGCTCGTGGAAGAGGGCTGTTATTGCTGTGGATGTTTGGCTGAATTTACGATGCCTCAGATTGGTCTAGCTGCAATTTACCTTCTCTTTACTGCTTCTGTAAGCATTAGTCAAGAAAGCATCAATTGGCTGCACAGCATTTGAATCAAGCTGCGTCTGTTGTATATGACAAATGTTACTAATACATAGCTTATGCAGCACTTGAAAGTGGTGACAGAGAAGAAGCAGCCACTGTGTGCTGTACTTATTATAAACACATGTGTCACAGCTGGAAATGTTACAGTGCAGTCATGATGACTAAAGCAGCAGCCACAGTAAATACTGTCTGTCATCACACGGCTGCTGTCACAATATCAGTCTCAGTCAGTCTCAGCAGTGGAAAAACATTGACGAAATTAAATAAAGTTTATTCTAGCTGGTTATTTAACTAGCAAACATCAGCTGGATATTTACTAGCTTTGGTGTCTTGCTTCAGGGAACAACAGCAGGAGTGTCAGCCATAAGTCATCTTTAAAACAAGAGAACAAAAATAAGCCCTACCTGCCCTTGTTACTTTGCACTGCTGACTTTGGAGTTAAATTAAGAAGCAAACAGGAGGTCACATCGTTGGCTACTAAACATTAATGATATATTATTATTAAAATAGGGGAACACAAACAAAGTCATCATTCACTCCATTAAATGATGTATTTATCACAGCATGATGGAACATGCTCATTTGTCTTTGCCAGACAGTGCTTCACAGGAGTCCTCAAACTCAGACAATCAACAACTGCAGTGTTTTTGGTTTTTTTATTCTGTGTGTGTGTGTGTGCGTGCGTGTGTGTGTGCGCACGCGCTGTATGTCACAGCTCATTCATCTGCTGAAGAGAAAATACCAGCTGACAGATGTCAGGATCAGCCTATGTCAGCATGTCTGTGTGAGCAGATCAGGTACAACCTGCACAACGAGTCTTTGTCTGCTTGTTAAAATTTTGGTGTCCTAAACATTTTGACCTTCATTCTTCGTTTTGGTAGTTTCATTATAACCTCTCAGTTGAGACTTCACAGGAACATAAAGTAGTTTCATTCATTGGGTACGGTACATAGATTACACATCCTTCTAAGCAATAGAGGTGCAGTCACACTAGACACAGTTGCCTTGTGCTGTGCATTAGCATCATTGCCCCCTCGCTCCCTTATCCCCACTCCCCTGCTGGCCTGTACTCACACTGTGCTTAATGATCTGTGTTTGAGTATGCTTCAGGTTGTCTGTGTCTGCTTTCTTAAAAATGAGAACATCAGTGTTCACAGCTTTGTGCGTTTTCTGGCTTATTTGGAAGCGGTGACATTCTATCCGCTTACATCCCTTATGGATTTGTACAACTGCTTAACACACAATTTTCATGAGGATAGCTGTCACTGAGGATGCATTGGAGATTTGTGCTTTGGTGTTGTAAGCGATCGTCCTACATGCTTACCGTGTTGCGTCTAGCTGAACTGTGCCGGCTCACACTGTGCAGCAGTCAGCCTAGTTAAATAAACTGGACTTTAAATATCAAATGTGCTTGGGCACAGTACAGAATACCTTGTGTGATTGTACCCTGAGCCTATATTTAGCATTCTGCAGTGAATGCTTGCAGAGCCTGAGATGTAACTGACATGGCTTTTGTTGTTGCTGGCATTCATGCTTGTGCTGGTGCATTATGTGTTAATTACCATGAGGTTATGTCCTGGTGTTTTATATGCGGCTCTAGTACATAAAACCAAATAAAATGTTGGGAGTTCCCTGCTCCGTTTTTTTTGTTTTTTCCAGGCCATTCTCTCACTGATAATTTCAAAAACAGTGAAGAAAAGTAGCCAGTAATTCACAGGAAGAATTGACGGCGCTAAACAGACCAATCACAATACCTACACCATACGTTACAGGGAAGGTTTTATGAGGGGTTTGAAGTTGTGACCTAGCTGCTAGCTGTAACCTAGATTTCCCACTAGAGCATAAATCCCCAGTTAGTCTGTGCCTGGGAAGAGTCACACTTGTATAATAAAGAAATTACATTTTAAAGACCCTGAAGTTGAGCTCTTTCAAAATTTGTCATCTCAAGTGACATTCAAATGGTCCAGTGAACTATATTTTGTTTGTACCTCCTAGTTAATGGGAATAGAAAGCCCTCCTGGTGCATTCTGGCTGCCATTACTTAAAAAAATATATTTGTGAATGGTTTGCTCACAAAACATTCAGTCATTGTTATGAGTTATAGTACTTGTTTTTTTTTTAAATATATTTTTTTTATTGTGTTTGTGTGTGTTTTACCACTCTTGGCCTAAGTCTGCCTCTGCCTGCCTTTTGGACCGGTCACTGATCACAGCAGACCAGCTTTGCTTTGCTACACAATATAGTGACTAATCTCAGCAGAGCATCTGCCTGGTCGATCAAATCAAGCACCAGTCATGAGCCTTAGCATGCTGTCAGGTTTAGCCTCGAAAGCTGCGAGGTCTTCTCTACCACTGTAAGACATTTTGATTCAGTATCTGAACAGAATAACCAGAAAAAAAACCAACATCAAAAGAACTGCCTGCTGTCCTGGAGACGTTGGGCACAATATCATCACAAATGAAAGCCGAGGTCATTCTGCACTAAGTTGACTAGACAATTCTGTGGTGACACAAAATAGATACAGGAGATAAAAAGTTTTTTTGTTTTTTTTTCCAGCAGCAACTTTTGTTTGTGTTTAGGACTTGGCATTATCGAAGTCTGGAAAACTGTAAATTGTTTGGTCAGCACAGTGTGACCTGCAGGAGATTGTGGAGGCTCCTGTTTGCTGTTTTACTGTCTGGCTGTAAATAAATCCATGACGAGTGGGGACAAAAAGCTAGCTGTCATAACTGAAGAGTCGAGTCCCAGTGTTGTGTGTATTGTGTTTATTTTATACTTCTACTGATTTTACTTAGCTTTTGCTACTGTTAATGTCTGGCACTTGAGTATCTTAGCTGTAACACTAAGAGTTATACCCACTAAAAAAGCACTTTTTTCCTCTCTTTTATTGTTTTTCAAAATAAGGAAAGAAAAAAGTTAGATGTCCAGCAGAGGGCAGGAAATCTGCTATAATGTTTACTTTGGGCTTTCTTTTACAGGACATTGAAGAGGTTCCATTTATCTTCTGTCATAGTAGTGAGAACAGTAGAAATGGTTCATGTTGTTTTCTTATGAAATATAAAATCAGTTCAAACTAAATGCAAATTTGACATGGTTTCCTCAGGTCATACTCCAGAGGTCCAACAGTAGCACACAGCGAAATAATGTTTTTGTACTGAAGCAGCATGGTAGCGCTGTAACAGCTGTCACTGACAACTGATGATAACTGAAGGCTGTGATGTGTTGCCTTATGTAGTGGTCAAAGTAGTGGATTTTGTGACATATTATAATAGACAGTGTTAGGCAGTAGAGACTGGCACCTTTTAGTTTTGATTCCCTGATGTACTGATGTGTTAAAAAAGGTAAAATGGAATCTGCCAAGTCCCCCGTGCTTTTCTTTTCAGTAAACTGCTTTATAACAAACACAGTAGCTTCCATTCAGAACTTGACTTCGTCAGACATGGAGATAAAAAGGTGGAATATATTAAAAATCTTCCTTCTTTTTCTTACACTAGATGTTTTCTTTCTTTTTTTCCCCATTCCTACCTCACCTTAAAAATGCTCCTTGTCACTACTCACCATCACATCTGCAACTAAATGAAGATTAATAAGACAATAGGCTTTGAATGAGATTTGGCCCACCAGTTGCTCTCTGGTTAGATAGTAAAGCATTTGTGTCCCATTCTGAAATCTGATCTATTCCTCTGTGCTTAGTCAAGCATAAGTACATTTCTTCAGACTGCCTGTAGACTATCCACTCTGTGTGTGTCAGCTTTCTCATCTGTTGACTTAATTCCAGTCATGTTACCAATTGTCACATCCTAATAACTTGTTTTTATGCTAAGTGACAGAGTGTGCACATACCTTAAAAACTAGTGTCTCTCTACCTGTGCTTACCTCATAAAATTTGGCTGCACTCTTTTGTAGTCAAGAAGCTTGATTTAAGGTCAAAAGATGTAACTGCTCTGTTCTTTTGGCAGAGATCATACATACATAATGATGTTTTCCTTTCTAATTGTATTACAATTGTATTAACAAATTTTCAGTTCTGAGACAGACTACTAAAACCTTTACTATCGATACCAATAAAACAAAAGCAATTAGACTTGCTTTCGTGACAGAATGGAGCTCATATGTTGCTGTTTATAGTGGAAGTAACTGAGCCCTTGAGTTAACTGTAATGAATAAAGGCAAAAATGGAGAACATGAATAAAAAAGGCAAGATGTCATTCACCTTATGTAAGTACTGTTTGTTGTCCTGCTTCTCTGACTGTCTGTCAGATGAAAGCCAGAAACGCTCTCCTCTTTGCAAAACACGAACCTACCAGAGATACTGCAGACCTTGCCAGAGGTGTGTTGTGGCAGAGGAGTTTTTGCAATTTACTCAGCAGCAATAAGTCAAGATGCAAACGTAGCTTCTCTACGTTCAGTGAATTCTGCTGGAAAATCTAATTAGTGTTTATTATTGTCCTTTTGAAATCATTGTCTCTGCCAGAATGAGCTTGTGTGATTAAAATGCTGGGGGCTCAGCTGATCATGGACTCAGTTTTGTTCAGTTTGTAAATCCTATTACTGCATTCCTCAAGAGCTGCAATTATCATAGCTGTTTTTTTTTTTTAGAAAGACAATGGTAGCATTAAATATGAATTAGAATATTTCAGTCATATTTAGTCTCCTATAAGGAGTTTTTTTTAGTTAATATGAACCATACATTTAAAGTTGGTTATGTGGTAAGCTTAGTCACAGTAACAAGTACATTTTCATTGCTGCTCTTCTTGATCATTTCTCGTTTGCTTCCATTTGCTGACACCTGATGCATTGCTTTCTCCAACTTCTTTTCTTCTTTATTAATTTCCAAACTGTACTACACAACTGAGAGAAAGGAAAGAGGCCATGTACAGTGTGACAGATGAGGTTGCTAGAGATAGGATGAGATGGAGCAGATGAGCCGCTGTGGCATTAACATTAACCACTAACTGACCATATTATTGTGCATCTGTATTTCATAATACCATCTAACATTTATTTCTTGATTTAACTCAGTGAAAAGGAAATGTTGAGAACTACCAGAAACATAATTCTTCATCTGTTGAACTTCATTGCATAGATTCTTTTGTCCCACAAAGAAGCACACAGCAAGGTAGCAAGATAGAACGTCTGCATTTAGTTTTGGTGTACACGATTGAACTTTTCGCATTTTCAACTTGGTAATTCCTTCAAACTAATTAAGTGGCTATAATTGATCCATGCTGCATTTGTTTTGGAAGTAAAATAGCTATAGAGCCATTCAGACTGTGCGTGTTTAATACACTGAAAGTTAGGTAAGCAGTAATCCATTAAGTTCAGTGTCACACAAACTCCTGTTTAACACAATTACAGCAATGCCTGCCAGTTTGTCAGTATCCAGTTTCAGATTGTAGAAATGTTAACAGTTAATTGTGTTCTCATTCTATTTTACACAAAGTGCCGATTCAGGTGAGCTATTTTGGGTGAATGTTCTTATACCTTAGGTGGTTTAATTTAACAATTCCCTGCAGCATAGGAATCAATTTAAGTTGTTGCTAAAAATCCATACTGAAGGATGAGGAAAATAGCTGCTGTTCAGTGAATTTGACTTTGCAGTAAAATGTCAGGATAACAAACAGTATCCTAAGTAGTAAGTGTATCATTAGATTACATTTCGACAGTTATCAAAAATTTATATCAGTGTGTGGCGGGGCGTGGCTTGCAGTGCCGTGCGGTGGAGATGGCTTCACCTGCACGGCATCAGCAATCACGCCTCGCCAGCCTTAAAAAGGGTCCGGTTCGCTGTGTGGGGTGGTTGTTGTTGATGCTGTGTGCGGCTGGCAGCAGGTGAGCTGCAGTCCCGGTGGGTGGGTGTGACAGCAACCATATAAGTGTATCGTGTGAACCGTGTGGAATAAAAGTGATGTGGACAAACATGAGCGTGTCGTGGGGTCTGCCTTGGGTCCGTCACACAGTGGTTATAAGTGTGAGGTTTTCTGTGAATGTGCCATGTGCTAACAAATATGTGAAGAAATCTTTCTATAATATATAAATTCAGCTTCTGGAAAATGGTACCGAATTTTTCAGCATACACAAAATACTGTACATTAAAGAAGGTGGTTTAAATTATGTAGCAGGTGTAAAACTAAGGAATAGAAGTAAAAAAAAAATAAATGAGATGATTAACACTTTATATGATAAACACTGTCAATGTAGAGTTCGCTGTATTAGAGGTTATGCAGTTTACAGGGAGCAACAGGTGGGCGATAACACCTTAGGAAACGAGGATAATGCAGGAATTGATAAAAAAGAGAAAATATTAGGAAACAAAATAAGATGTTCTTCATGGAGGCAGGTACTGTCGGAGGCTGATGAGACGAAACAGGATGCCTGATGAATAGATGTGACATGATGGATTCTTTCCAGTACAAATAAGTTGTATTCATTAAGTTTTTGCTTTGGTAGATATATGACCATCTGCCAAACAATACAGTCAGTTCTCTTTAAACATCCATCCATTTTCTGAAGCTTACCCCCCATGGGGGCAGCAGTCTAAGTAGATATGCTCAGTCGAACCTCTGTTTAGCACAGATCACATTCGTCCAGATCACACTGTAATTACCCATTCTTCAGCAGGACAATGGAGTCATCAGATGGGGCAGGGTCCCCAAAGAGGCTGGGTACTCTGAACTTTCATGTGTCATGTAAGGACCTGTTCTGAAATTGCCTCTCACCAAGGGCAACTCCAGAGTTGAACAGCCAACCCCTCTCCAGGAGACTGGCTCCAGAATGTAAGCTGTGGATTGAGGCTAGCTCAGCTATATCTACCGAGTGATCTACCAGGTATCTCTTGGTCTCAAGCACTAGCTCAGGCTTCCAGATGATCTTGGTGTCATGTGAGTAATAACTGTGCTCTCTGAAAGAGTGCTTCTTGGACATTTAGCCAGCAGCTGTAATTTCAGTGATAGAGGCGAGGCAAGATTTGGTTAAAGGGGAATAATGAAATAGTCTTCTATAGACACTAGGTTTCAGTGTCTGTGACAACAGAAAGCAAGAAGATAGGTAGAATATGAAAAACTATTAGTATGTATGTACACGCTAATTTTGTGTGTATGTGTGTCACTTTGTTAGTATATGCGCCTTGCCACAGCCCCCACTTGTTCTGTTTGAAACCAGGGCTTTACTTGATAAGCAACAATATCTGAAGCACCAGATTT
Organism: Tylochromis polylepis; assembly: GCA_015107715.1. Classification (NCBI taxonomy): domain Eukaryota; kingdom Metazoa; phylum Chordata; class Actinopteri; order Cichliformes; family Cichlidae; genus Tylochromis; species Tylochromis polylepis. The sequence continues at coordinate 17,280 of VVHJ01026408.1, forward strand.
CTCATATATGAGACTTCTAACATGGCCGTTGGAGACGCAGAAACTTAACCTGAGGTAGACGGATTAATACACAGCTGAAGATAAATGCATTACCTCCACCCTCTGTGATAGCAGTAGGTCTGCGTTATTTTGTATCTTTGTGGCCCTGACCTAAGGCTTGGATAGAGTCTTTTGACTAGTCAGACCACACACACACACACACACACACACACACACACACACACACACA
>VVHJ01026410.1:0-19590 GCA_015107715.1 Tylochromis polylepis
ACACACACACACACACACACACACACACACACACAAATGTGAAGGAGTGTTTAATAGAGAGGCAAGGATAAAACGAAATGAGGTGGAGTGAAACTTTGAAAGAACAACAATGACAAAGAGGTGTTACAGTTTAAAAGAGGTATGGAAACGCTGGGCGTGAGCCACACTGGAATACAACAAAAAACAAAACGGGGATGGTAGAGACTTTTCTTAGCAGCTGCTGTTTAATAGAGTATCAACACATCTGTCCAAACACAATCGCACAGGTTTTTATTGTGGAGTTTAAAGATGTGTAGGAGTTCTCTGAGCCCTGGTTTTATCTCTCTTGTTGGTGCATTAGGAGACGCAAGATGTTATCCTTTTGATCACATGTCCATCGTCTTTTTTGTCCTGATGTTATCACACCATCGCTCGTCGCGCCCTCGAGCCTCTGCTGCTAGTGTACCATTAATGTTTCTTAACCTTCCTCACAAGAAAGAGCCTTAGCTGGCACTGGAAAAAAAGGTCACATGGAAGATTATTATTATGCTACAATGAAAGGGGTATAAAGGGGCTTAAAGGGGCCAAATCAGTGTAATTTGTGTATTGACTCTAGTTGATCACAGATTGTATTTCAAAGAGCTGCCTTTTGTTCACCCAACCTCTGTCATTACCACTAGCTTAGGCTTGTTAACACTTGGCATTGTTTCATCTACACATGGACAGCTTGTCACCCTGCTGCCCTCTGTCCCTTTATCCCCGGCCTCCTGCGAACCCTTGGCCCTCTGGCTCATAGCGGCACACTTCGACAAGCTGCTCCTTCTCTGGCACCACAAAGCCATGTCTCCTGGCGCTCATTCAAACCCATTCATCTGCATACAGGTGGTCCTCTATTCACACACTGAGAAGCACGCTTCTGCTTCGCAGATCTCCATGTGTCTAGATTTAGCCCGGGGGTGGGGGATACTAATTCTTGTGGTATCACACACCAAGACATTAGCAGCAGAAACAACTTGCAACACGTTTCTGCTCGGACCGCTCTCTGGAAAACAGCCACGGAGGCTGAGCTGTTTCAAACGTGCTGCACATAAGCTGACAGGGTATCGAAACAAGCCATGGACACACACACACACACACACACACACTGAAACAATGTTACATGTGTGTTTCTGTGTGTCAGTAGGGGGTAAATGAGCCTCCTCCCTCCCTCCTGGACTAACACTGTCTCACTATTCAGACCACAGGAATCATTAACTCGCCCAGTCAACAGGCACACTTCCCTCGTTTGCTCTCTCACTGCCTCTCTGTCCTCCTTTCTGTCTCCCAGGGACTCTCACACACATGCCCACGCACACACAAACACAGCAGCACACAAAAGCACAAACAAGCCCCAGTGAAATATTTAACCATGCTACTCGGCTCACATTGCCTCTGCCATCATTTGTTATACTGCATCTCCTTGTCTGTCTTGCTGCCTGTTCTCTCGGCTCATCTGCTGTCTCTGCTGTCTTTCCTTCTTTTCCTTTCTTCTGTTCATCTGTTCAGTTATTTCCACGCAGCCCTCATCAGCCCCTGGCCAGAACATACCCAGTGCAACTGTCCTTGATACTTTGCCTTCCTCTTGTCTTTTATGCTGCGTGGCTTTTAAACATCACCCTTTTCTCTTCCCATCTTTTATGCACTTTTCTCCCTTTCAGTTCTTTCTCCCCTTCTGTCTTGATGTTGTCCAGTTTTCTTCATGCTCGTTGCCTTCTTGAATAATTTTCTCTTCCTATCTCTTTGTGTGTGTGTGTTTTTCCCCAATTTCAACTACCTCAAGCAGTGCATTGGTTTGGAGCGAATCTATTATCCTCATTCATCCTCCCACCCTCTGTCCTCTTTATCTCTCTGTCTCTCTTTCTGTATCTTTTCCTCTCTCCTTTCCTCACTTGCTTCTGGCCCCAGCCCTATATTCATTAACATAGTGTTAATGATCCCAGATGGACTGACATGTACTCTATGGGGGCGAAGTGTGAATGGCTTCTTCCAAGGGTGTGTGTGGGTGGTTGTGTGCCCGTGTGTGTATGTTTGTGTGGGCATGTACGGCTGTTGGGTACACATGTGCATAGTTGTGTGTACATACGTGCATGCACGTGTCTACGTACATGTGTGCATGTGTGTGGGCACATGTGCTCGTATCAGGATTTTTTTCTTCTGGCAGTAGATTGCTCTGTTGTTGATCATAAGCATCTTTCACTGCCTGCTTTTAGAAAGACAACAATGGAGCTGATCACACCACAGCCAAGCGCGTTCACGGGGAATTTATTCTGCATTTCAAAATCAAGTGAGTGCAAACTGTTGGGGATAGTAACAGTTCTGTACTTCACCGAGGTATTTAAGTCCTTTTTAAATTTTTTTTTTACAAACTTCAAAAGGCTTTGAAAAGAATGTCTCAATGCTTAACTGTTTTGTTAGATGTCAGTGGCTCTGCATGCAAGTCACACATTTAAGTTTCACATTTGTGGAAACAAAATCATTTAAACTAGTCTTTACCAGTGCTTCTAAAATGCTACACATCCAGCAGCTGATTGTTTCTTAGATTGTCCCAGTAACTTTTCTGCAAACTCTTCACAAGATTTCAAAAACCTGTGTCCAACAGATTTTTGTGATTTTGTATTCTTCATGTTTGTTTTGATGGTTTTCAAGGTCCCGCAGCTCCCGGGTTGTTAATTGGAGAAACTCTTAAAGCAAAAATTCAACATTTTGGAAAATAAACTTCTTGGTATGGAGGTAAAAAGATTAAACGTAACTGTAACATCTCGGGTTCATATCTGTTGAACAAACAAAATAATTAGTCAGATTAGGAACGGCTATAAAAGATTTGGTTATGGTTGAAGCTGGAAGCAGTTTTCACACATGGAAACTGGAAAATCTTGGTAAAATGAAATTAAAATTCAGTTTTATTTATACAGTCGATTTCACAACAGGTTGCCTAAAGGCACTTTGTATTGTAAGGTAAAGACCATAAAATATTAGAAAGAAAGAAGCCAATCACACAGCGGCAAAAATGGGTGAGTGAAGAAGAAACACTCAGTGCATCATAGGAAGCCCACCAGCAGCTTAAGCCTGTTGCAGCAGAACTAAGGGTTGGTTCAGGGTTGCCTGATCAAGCCATGATTATAATCAATCAGTTATCAAGAATGAAAGTTTCAAGCCCAATCTTAAAAGTAGAAAGAGTGTCTGTCTCCCATATCCAAATTGGAAGCTGCTTTCTCAGAAGAGACTTTGGAAAACTATATGTACCAAAAGTAGGTCTGCAGTCTGAGAGCGAAGATCTCTGTTATAATAATGAGGTATCTTTAAGATAAGGCCTGATTATTTGAGATTTTGTAAATGACAAGAAGGATTTCAAATTCAATTCTAGATTTAAAAGGGAGCTAATGAAGAGAAACCAACATGGGAGAGATATGCGCCGTCCTTCTAGTCCCTGTCAGTACTCTCATTCTGGATCTGGTTTTAGAGACACCTAATAATGATGAGGTTGGAATATTATCCAGAGTTGCCTTTTTCTCACATGTAACACACAGCTTGGAATTATTAGCTTCAGACATGTTCTCACTACTGGAAATATTAGTTTGGACAGGGGTGCTACTTGGACAGAGTGTGCTGTAGGAGGGGCACCTGACACTCATTCACCCACTGCAAATTCACCAGAGTATTTGCGCAATTAGACTTCACACTGACTTTGTACTTGGAAGCTGGACAGCTAAAGACTGCAAGCTCTAGTAAAATACTGAGCTATTCCTGAAATGATTTCAGGTCAGCCAGTGTCGCTCCTAAAAGTCTAAATGCTTGTAGAATGCAATTACATTTTAGATGAGAAATATTTTGAATTTCTGAGTATTTTGCAAAAGCCACTCCACATGTCAATGTCCTTATGCACAGTGCAAAGTGAGAAAGATCAAGGTCCATCAAGAAGTGCTTTAACAAATTTGGTGTATAAAAACTTGACCTGTTTGCACAGAGCCTTGAGCTTGACCTCAATCAACACCAGTGTGATGGATTGAATGCTGACTGTGAGCCAGGCCTTATCAGCACCAGTGCAGGATTTCACTAATGTCCATGTGGCATAGCCTGAGCAAATTCCTGCAAGCTAATTTTCCAAAATCTTTTAGAAATCTACAATTCCAAAAGACTCCGTTTTACTTTGCTCCTGCATCAACATTGCTTTCGACCGTGCAAGTTGTTCATAAAGCAGTATGGCTGCTTAATGATTAAACAATATATTATTTTGTGGGTAGCACAGACATGCATGCTATGTTAAATGTGTCTATGGATAGGGCCAAAGGATCATCAAGTTAGTGAAGGCAATAAGTTAAAACCCTGCTCAAATTTAGATCCAACTGGTGCACATGCACACACACAAACACACTATGCACACACGTGTTCACACAATCTGCTAAGGTTACAATGTTATAGATGCTAGGGCAGAGTGCATGTATATGTGTGTCACAGATACCTTAGCATTCCTAAAATGCATACGCACACTTTGCCTGACCCACCTGCCAAATATAGTTTATTGCACTAGTAGGATAAATCTCAGTATGCATGCACCATAAACACCCACCGCCATCCAACTTCAGCCAAACAACAAAACGTACCAACGAACAACTTAACTTTATCTTTTAATACTTCATCTTTTTTTTTCCTATCTCTCCGTGGTGCTTCTTTTCTTTTCTCAGTAAGTTGTTCAGCCCTGTCACGCTGTTCCCTCTGCCTCCTGTTCTGTCTCTCTGTTCTTTCTTTGTCTATCACTGGCATGGTCACGCTCGTTGCATAATTGCACAGTTGCTTAACTATCAAGAACATGCAGTCTAGCACTTGCCATGTCAGGGGCCGTTCCCTTTTCCCTTCTAAACGTAAGCATACTCAACACAGATTCTCATGTACACAGATGCACAAAATCGATTGCTGTCGCTACCTAAACCATTATCTCTGCATCTTTTGTTTTTATTTATTTATTTGTTCCTATTGAGAAGTAGCGTGGCATGAAAATAATGTGCTACTACAAAGACACCTGTGGATGCAATTACAGAAAACAACTTCCACCCACACTCATCCGTTCAGCCACACACCTAGAATTATTACGCTCTTCTTTTTGTATGCATTTTTCTGGTGCACTTTCTGTAATTGTATAGCTTATAAATCCCCACAATCATATTTTACAAATACACATAATTACAAAGAGTTCAAAGAGGAAACGCTCAGAATTAGAGCGCAGATGTGATTCTTGAAGAGATTGTCTAATGAGGGACTGAAAATCAATTTAGTGAGCACAGTTCATTAATAATTGATGTTCTCTAGTCAAACAGGAGATGTGCCTTTTGTGTGTGTGCGTGTGTGTGTGCAGCTGTGGGCAAGAGTGGTCACCATGGTGATCTCCTTAACCAGGGTCTTCTAAATGACACAAGTGGGCGGCAGAAAAGTCACACAAATACACACACTGGCTTTACTATTTTAGTGAGGACTTGGTATTGCCAGTGTATTACTGCAGTAATCTGCTGCAAACCTACAGCTGCAGCATGGCCACAAGTGATCAAACGGGGGCAGTTTGTATAGCATCTCTTAACTTTAGATAGGGTGAATTGTGACAGGGTGAAGCAGGGTCGATAGTCACCCTCACACAAGGCTTATTCTGATTGCGTGTCAAAAGAAGGAGGATTTATCAAATTGTCCTTATAAAGAAAAAGGTCCTCATTAGATCAGTGAACAGTCCCCACAAGTGTGCAGGAACTTAACCAGAGCACATGCAAACACACACAGACAGATATGCTTGGAGGTTTTGATGGTTTATCCTTGGATGGATACATGCACAACATGTTCCTGAGGGATTTTCTATATTGCTGCCAAACCCGATCAGTGCAGGGTCATCCATACACACAGATAGACATGTTGGCAATTTATGGATTTGCAGGGACTGAAATGATCCAAATTGCATAAGCGTTGACAGGTTGTGCATCCAGTTTTCTGATCAGAGTACGTGATGGGCTGAGGGAAGATCAGGTCATATCTTGGAGGTTACAGACAGAGTTAAAAACAGACAGAAAAGGAAGGCTCAGTAGTGGTGGTGGTCTCCTCCCAAGCTCCTAACCGCTAACAGATGGTCTCCTCTACCAAAACGGACTAATAGAATAAAATACCATGATGCAGTTAGACACACGCACAGACACATTGATCCTGCAGGGGAAGAGGCTCATGGGGATTTTCAGGATGTTTTTGAGATTATTCATTTTTAAGCAAAAAGGAGGTTCTTTTGGAGGAGCCATTTCAACAGGGACTTTACTCAACCAACTAAAATGTTCCTCTGATGTGGGCTTTTAGAGGACTGGCGGGGAAGAAATAAGCTCAGAACCGAGACATCTTAGTCACTGGATGGTGCGCAGTCGGTACAGCCTCAAAAATTAATGAGAAGCATAGCTATAAAGTTTGCAGAAAACATATCATTTGCTCATATGATTCTGACAAAGACTTTCAAAGCTGACACTCAACAACAAACAAAATCATAACTCAGATTGGTGCGTTAAAGCAAGAAAAATAGGTTGTGATCATATCTGGTTTTGATCTCTGCCATCTGGATCAGCTGGCTTGCCAAACCTTTTGAAATGCTGGAATAAATTTAACAAATTTGAATCAGAGACTCCTGGATTTGTATGTAGATTTAGCCCCATATTTAAGATATTGAGGATTATTAGAAATGATTTAGAGGGACACTTTGAACAGAAATCTTTCATATTTAGATTTTTAAAAGTTCAGGTTTTGAAAGAATGAAACACTTTCTGAATGAACTTGAAATCTGCTTTCTCCTCCTTAACTAATGATTAACAGTGGAGGCTTTTTCAATTACTCATCAGCCAGAAGTCACATTAGCTGGGATGCACTCAAAGGGCAGGTGAGGGGGTTATCCAAAGGACAGTCAAAGAACAGTACCGGATGGGATTACTTGGATTCTGTGAGACTGTATTGTTACTCTTACACGATTAAAACCAATCACATTACTGCGCCCACGTCTAAAGGGAGGATAATGTATACTAAGGAGGCACACTAAGTCTGGTTATAACAGGCTTAAGAGTTATTAAAGGCTATGAACTCAGAAACACTATGGCTCAATGCTCTGACCTCCCGGTATTTAGCCTGCAAACTGTGTAGTGCCTTGCTAAAATCTTACATGTTGTGGGTTTGACTTCAACTGGAGACAGAACTGATGGAAAAATGGAGGATGATTCCTGAAAACTGATTTTAGGGTCATCTGAGTACAAATGCGACCCCACCTTTTTCTATTCCTCTGCTCTCCCTTACTAGAATAAATCTCTAATCCCATTATTGGATATTATATGTAAGTGGGTTAACATCAGTGGCTATGCCTATTACAGGGATAAGTGTGTGTATGTCTGTGTGTGTATTTGTGCATTATGAATGTGACTGCAGCTAACTCTTCAGCGTGTTTTAATAGGAAGACGACGTGGAATATGTCAGTGCATTGTCCTAAATCAGTCAAAGAAACATGTCTGATTTGGAAATGATTATGGTTGAGAGAAAAAGTAGCTTATCACTTATCAACATCATAGTGGAGTGACTGTCTGGAGGCTTGTGCCTGCTAGTATGTTGTCATTTAGATCATTTGCATGTCTATTTCATTAGTGCAGTAATCCCCATTTACTGTTTCCCGTTTTTAATCCATTTAGCTTGTGTACAATGATGGAACCTAAAAAGTAAGAACTGTACTGTTCTGCATTGGTGCTTTACTCACGTATGTTAAAGTTATGTTACTTTCTACATCTGCATTACATAAGGAATACACTCAGTGGTCACTTCATTAGGTACATCTTACTAGTTTCAGGTTGGACTTCTTTTTTCCTTCAGGACCATTTATTTCGTGGCATAGATTCAACAAAGTGCTGGAAGAAAGAGTGACTGCAGATTTGTCAGCTGCACATCCATGATGTGACTCACTTGTTTGTCCACATCTCAAAGCTGCTCTATTGAATTGATATCTGATGCCTGTGGAGGGCATGCGAGTATGGTGAACTCATTGACACATCATGAAACACATTTGAGATGATTTAAGCTTTGTGACAAGGTGCGTTATACTGCTGGAAACAGCCATGAGAAGATGGGTACTCTGAGCACATAGCCCATAAGGATACCCATCCTCTGATGGTCAGCAACAATGCTCTGGTAGGATCTGGCATTTAAACAATGCTCAGTTGGTACAACTGGACCAAATGTGCTAAGAGAAAAGAGAATATCCCTCACACCATTACACCACCAGCAGCAGTCTGAACCATTGGCACATGCAGGATGGATACATGCTTTCATGGTGTTGATGCCAAATTCTGACCCTACCATCAGAATGTCACAGCAGGAATAGAGACTCATCAGACCAGGCAACATTTTCTAGTTTCCTATTTTCCAATTTTGGTGCCCCAGTGTGAACTGTATCCTCAGTTTCCTGTTCTTAACAGACAAGAGTTGCACCCGGTGTGGTCTTCTGCTGCTGTAATCCATCTGCTTCAAGATTCGAGATATTACGTGTTCACAGATACTCTTCTACATACTTTGGTTGTAACAAGTGGTTATTTGAGTTACTCTTGCCTTCCTATTGGCTCAAAGTAGTCTGGCCATTGTCCTCTGACCTATGACAACATGTCATTCTTTGTAAACCCTACAGATGGTGGTGCGAGAAAATTCCATCAGATCAACAGTTTCTGAAATACTCAGACTAGTCCATCGGGCACCAACAACCATGGCATGTTCAAAGTCGCTTAAATCCCTTTTCTTCAACATTCTGATGCTCGGTTTGCGTTTCAGCAGGTTGTTTCAGCCATGTCTACATGCTTAAATGCACTGACTTGATGCCATGTGAAAGGCTGATTTAAAGGTGAACAGGTGTACCTAATGTAAAATTATTAGTCTGAATGCACAACCTTTTCCTATATTCTCATGTGATGAAATAGTATTACAATTCATACTGATAGATCTGAGTACTTATGTCCCAGTCAGTTATATATAAAATAAAAAGCAAATAATATCTATTTTTTCTTATCTGTTGGCAACAGATTTGTACATATAATAGTAATGAATTCATACCACTACACCTTTCTATGTAACGTGTTTTGTCTGTTGAAGTGTCACTGTTCACTGCAAATTATTACTGTTTAATGTTACCCTCTTGACTCTTAGCACTATGTGATCTGAAAGACAATACTGCCAGAGATTTCAATGAAATGTCAACTTTCTCAATCGATTTGTGCTGCTGGCTTCAACCCTGCACCTTGTATTATAGGGGCTTAAAAACAGAATTGGAGTAGTTTAGCAAGTCCATCACACAGTGATGCCTTTTTACAAGCTATATGGTCAGTATAGGTGTTGACTGTTTACTTTGGTGTTTTCTCACTGTTCTCAGTAAAAAAAAAAAAAAAAAAATTTAATTGCAGTCCTCCATTGTGGTTTGCTCAGTGTGGTTCAGGGCTGCGCTCATGTGCTCGCGCAACTCTCACAAACACACGGTCATGCAACCAATCCCTGTAGTTTTGCACCACCTTTTTGCTGGCCTCTACTCCATCATGAATGCCCTGGAAATAATTCCCTGACTACAAATGGCTGCCAGCAGGGTTGCCAGTTCAATTCCCACCAGCTGTTTGTCTTGTATGTCTCAGCAGAAGCACGACAGAGAAATGGGGAAGATATACAATAGGCCAGCTCTGGCACTTCTAATTACAGAGCAGGACACAGCAGAGAGAGGGCTGTTAATGTTCAGACTGACTGCTATAATTACAATCAGGCTGGATTCAGCCTGGTACAGCCAGGCCCCATCTATAGGGCCGAGGTGTTAAACCACCCATGGCTCTCATTAAAGGACATGGGCTAATGAGTGCTCTCCACACACATACGCCAGCAACACACAAAACACATACACAGTGTCCAGAGTTCACTGTGCTTTTACTGCATTCTGGCAAGCTTAATTTCACACTTTTGCCTCCAGTGACACACACACACACACAGTCACCCGCACCCTGTGAAGGGAGTGATTTTAAATAGAGGTATTATGACTAGAGCTGGGAAAAAGCCAATTAAGAGTGTGTGATTTTAATTATTCCATCAATTTTACTATGCACCACTCAACGAGGGACCCAGAGAGCACAGGAAATGAGCGTGAGGGAGACATTTAAAGAAGAAATAAAACGCTTGAACTAGGTAAGAGAGGAAATGTTTTCAGAGATACAAGGAAACTGGGATATTAATAAGAGACATGCAAAGCAAGATGAGGAAGGAGGAAAAAAAACATGGAGCAGGAAAGTGGGAAAGGGCGAGGGAGGTAACCTGATCCCTGTCCTGATAAAGCCAAATTTATTTTGGAGGGCAACAGAAACAGCTCCGTGTCACTACGCAGATCTGCACACCATGGAAGAAGAGGAATAACCAAGTCCACTACTAAGTTAGAGACATGTCGACTGGGCTCAAGAGAAACAGCAAAACAGAAATGAAAGATTAGACATGGGCAATGACAAGTGAAGACAATTTCAGCAGTAAATAGAACCCGAAAGAAAGATGCAAAAGAACTGAAAGAATGGGCTAAAAAGCTTTCTCAGTTGTCTGAAGGGGCCAGATAAAGCCAATTACTTCACAGCATTTATGTCTGTGCTGCACAAACCAGAATGTCAGACCCAGAGTTGACAGTGAGAGCAATGAAAGTGCACATGGGCATATATCGCACAAGTGCTAATCAGAAATGACAGAAACAGAAGAAACTTCATGACGTCACTTTGAAATAGTACATAATGTCAGTGAAATCACAGTTTCTTGAGGGATACACCCAGTGCAACCTCACTGGGGTTATTGGTCTCTGAGGCCTGGGTGGTGTTTTTCGAACTGTTTGGGTGGAGCGCTAGTGATTGAGCCACAGGGTGTTTCTTGATCTATGTCAGTGTGCTTGTTGGCACTGTCAATGCTGTTGACTTTTCTGTGGTGAATGACTAAATGCGTGACATACAGCAGTCTAAGTAAGACCAGCATCACTCAGGTTGTCTGTCTGACTCAATTAGGAACAGACTGGTGGAAAAACAAACAAACAAACAACACTGGCACGTGTGTACACATGCAGTATCTCCAACTTGTCAGCGTTCATCCGGAATGCTTGGCCCGACCTACATCTTATCATCCATAGCTTCAGACAGCAAACAGTAGGCTAAGCCCTACTTATGAACAACATTACGGACACCTACTGCAGCTTAAAGGATCCTGGTCCGGTGCCATCAGTACCGTGTTAATACAGCTGTCGGAGAAAATGACGGCTGTGCATTTGCAAGCTGTCGGAGAATTAAGCAGAAAGACAGTCAGCGGACAATCTGTATTTAGGGCAGTTTTTTTTAAAAACATTCAGCCCTGATCCTTGTGTCCTTAATGCATTGTCCAGTCTACTAGAGTCTCCACAAATTAAGGACGAGTCATTACAGTGAAACCCTGACCGGACTGCAACACGAGGATCAGACAGATTCAGACAGGCTAGATTTAATTGACAGAATCGTGGGAGACAGACAGTAAGCTCTGTCTCACACATTTCCTTGTTTTTCTCAAGCTGAGTTGTGAAGAAATGAAAGGACTGAAGAAGTTTATCGGACATAGACGGGCATAGGAATGGAAACGGGGGCCACAGTGAAGTGAAGGGCCACAGATTGTAATTTGGCCCTGCTTCCTACTGGTCAATCAGTCTAGGTTACCTTGGCAACAGCAGACACAGCTTGGTTTTATTATGGGTATTTAGGATATGCCAATGCAAACTGCCCATACACAACTGCAATATTGCAAGTCTGGGTTATTAATAGAAAAGAGCATGTACGTGAGGAAACACTCGTTGGATGCTAACGTTAACCTGCTATATCTACCCTTGCCCTGCATGGTCACATGTTTTGAGCGTACGTGCTTTAGGTCACAGCAAGCTTATTATTATACGGGCACTATTAGCCACTTGCATGTGCACTTTGTTCAAGAGCAGATAAGAAAGTCATATAAAGAAGATATAAACCAAGAGAGAGCGAGCCTGTGCACCTGTACAATTGTTATCACAACTCAGTAAAACTTTTATCTTACAACTGTATGTGCAAGGTTCACCTGTGTTTCTCAAGAATGGACTTTGAAAGTTGTGCTGTTTTGGCCTGAACAATGTCAACTGTAATCCCTGCTCTGGAAGCTTTCTTGTTGTGTGTCTGCAAACTCCCACAGAGACAGGCACGGCAATGCTCTCAAGGTTTACACAGGCACAATTGTCCCTTCATCAGACCACCATTGTCTCTCTTTGTGCATCGGGTTGCACTTTTGCAGCAGTGTGTGGAGGCAAACATTAGTATATGAAAAAGGGCGTATATGAGCATGATGGCAAGCAAGAAATAAAAGAAAGAAAGAAAGAAACACCCATCAGACCTTTGTCTTATCAAACCTTATAAAAGGTGACATCATGCCTGCTGGTAAGGCCGGCCACTGATACTATACTATTTACATCACCAGAAACACTTCTCTTGTTTACCCCACCACATGCTCTGTGCTTTCTCATCTGAGTCAACCATTAATGCGATACAGTGTCCACTCCTCTGTGATGCCATGGTGCGGTCAGCATTATTCCAGGACTGAAATTTGAAGCCTCCTGCTAAGTGTTACAGTCTGTGTTACTAGTTTAGTATTCCCACTCAAGTATACCTGATAATTGTAGCTTTTGTGTTCCTGTTTGCATAGCCTTTGTAAATGGAGGTTTGATGCGGTTTCAGAAGACAGCAGACTGAGCAGAATAAACAGTGGAGTGCAGTAAATCTATGAAGCAACAGCTGCTGAGAGTCCTACAGCGAAGTGTGAATTTCCCTTATTTTATTATACCTTTCTTTTATAATGCCCAAGGCCAAAGTGAATGATGTGGTGTTTCGCAGAAATGCTCTTCTTTATCATATAAAAAATAATGACTGTGATTTAAGGAGAAAGTCAAGGTTTTGTAATTTTCACATGTAGTTCTCAGTTCTTTGCTTGGCACAACGCAGCCAGCAATTAAGTCATCATCTAAACCATTGAAGAAATGAAAATATTTGTTTCTTACACATTTCTTACAGACATGTCCTGCTCCCATTTTCAGTCCATGTAATGTTACTTGAGCACATGTGAGAACAGAGCAGGCCTATAATGTATAATTCTCTACCCAGATGTCACCCTGGCCTAAACCAATGTAGTATTTCCAGTAGTGAGAACACATGTTATGTGGACAACCTCCTTCTGTGTGCTACATGGGACAGTGTCCTGACCTGATTCTCCCGACAGTGTCCGGACTTGATTTGTAGAAACAGCTTAAGTCTGCCATTACAGGACCTAGTGTAGCCCAGCTTTGTATTCTAGGTCAAGGGAGCTCAAAGGCTATGCTCTTCCCTTTATCCCAGTCATTTTATGCACCCAACAATAACTGGGCCTCTGTTTGGTGCTGCTGTAGTTTCCTCGTATCACAGAGCCCACTGTGGCTGTCAAAAATCTGTTTGTTTCAAAAGTGATGGATTTGAGCAGAATTCTGCTTTTGTCCGAAGAGAAACAATTAGATTAGTGTGTGTGCAGGGGATGTGGGTGTGGGTAACAGAGTGAGAAGAGCCGGCATTCTAGGCTGTAACTGAACAAACTCATTTACTGGCCGTTTGTTAGGCCTGAGACAGGACCAAACAAGATACAGAGAGAATCTGGATAACAGAGAACGATTTGAGAAAGAGAGCAGGCTTCAAAATAGGTTTTGTTTGACCTTAACTCAATTCATGGTCAGGTTAAAAATCATTGTATTTAAATCTCCAGCCACAGTAGATGCTATCAAACACAAGTCTGGCCTAATTTTACCAAAGATACGTGCACTAACTAGCCACTTTGCTAAGTGAAGCTGTGACATCTGATGAACATTTTTCATTCTACTTTTGTATAAAGTCTGTGATAATTCTCTCGGTTTGTTTTTGAGGCTACAGTGGGTGGTGCTGGTGTAATACACTGCATAAAATTCAGCCATGTTCCTGATATTTTGTCCACACATTAAGATACATGCATTAGGCAAGTATACCTAATGAAGTGGTCGGCGAATGTGTACGTATTACACACGAATAAGCCTGTCATCCAAAAAGTATTACACGTTCTTGTTAAATAAACTTCAACACTCTGACAACGGCCAGTTATGCTTCATGTGTTCAGATTTCTAATTCATACGGGAAAAAAGAGAAACATAAATTCTATAGTATATTTTTAATTTTTTATAGGTTGGATGTCCTAAAATGATAGAGTAGAATTAGGTGTGAAGTTATTTAAACATTACTTTGAAAAATGATGTTTTGTTAACACAGAAATTGTCCTCTTTATCATTATAAACTAAGGACTGTGTTATGAAGAAAATGCAAATGGGAGCACTTTCATGAGTAAAGCTAATATGCGTCAAGTCTTTTAAAACTCATATATATGTTTTCTATTTCTTTTCCATATGGGAAATACAATTCAGCTTGACATTAATGATGAAACGTAAGTGCCGAGAAAAAGCAATAAAGAAAAACTAAAGTTTGTAGTTCAGCTTCTGCGCCATATATTTTAAATAATGCATGGATGGCACATTTAAATAATACTGTCCTCTTGCATTAGGAAAATCATGAAAAATGGGCTCTACTTAATGCAGCTAAACTGCAAACCCAGTGAATCATTTATATGTTTCTATCTATTTTTGACCCTGTCTCATCAACAGGTTTGTTTGCTAATTCAGCTAGCCAACACCAACAATCAATCTACTGAAGCGGACACAATATGCACATCATTTTAGGAAGCATGAATGATTGTGAATCAGTTCCACCTGCTTTGGTGCAAATGAACGTGACAAGAGGTGCACTGGAGAGGCAACAAGACCACCAACAATATGGGAATGGTTTTGCAAGTGGTGCCCACAGACCATTCCTCTCTCCTTATCCCTGCAGACAGCACAGTGTTTGCTATCGTATCTCCAGACTCTCATCTGTCACATGTTCAGCGCGAACCTGCTCTCATGTGCGAAGAGAACTGGGCGCCAGTGGTGGCCTGCCAGTTCTGTTGTTCTTGGTAAATGCCAATTGCCTGAAAACAATCACATGGTGCTGGGCTGTGAGCACAGGTTCCTCTAAAGGCCCTTATGCCAATCTCATGGAGTCTGATACTTTAGTCAGAAACGTGCACATGATCACTGGAGGTCATTTGTAGGGATCTGACAGCGATCCTCCTGTTGCTCCTTGCACAAAGATGCAGATACCACTCCTGCTGCTGTGTTGAGTTGGTCTTTCACAGTTTTGAAACTGTGCAGGAAGACACATATCCAAATGGCATAATGACACATGTGACGACATATATGGATTTAATATCTTGCAGGAGCCGGATACCCTGTGCAACCTGAATGGGCTGCAGGTACTGTCTCATACTACCAGCACTGATGAGGAAACTTTGTATTCTGGGCCAAGGGAGATCAAAGGCTATGCTCTTCCCTTTATCCCAATAATTGTATGCTCCCAACAATCACTGGGTCTGTTTGGTTTTACTGTAGTTTCCTTGGAAAAGCAAAACTAGAGAAAAATCAGCCAGGTGGGATAAAGAGAGGGCAACGATCTGTGGCAACCACCTGCAAAGCATCCCTTTCTGGCTCTCCAGTGCACCTGTTGTCACTTTCATTTGCACCAAAGTGGATGAAACTGATTCACATTTGCTTATACTTGCAAAGTGGACAGACTGATATCCCTGAAGTTTAACTAACTTTGTGCAGTGTAGTTATTTAATATGACACAGTTTGTCATTCAAAATTTCTTCCTGTGTTTGGAAATTTGTTATATTTTGAGTTTAAAGCACAACTACAAAGCACAACTGCTAATAATAATTTGAATAGGAGATTTTTCATATTATATCTATTTCAAGACAAAAAGGAAAATAAAATTCATGATGGCTCAGTTTCATTGAGTCATAGTTCCTTTTCAGGGTGCTCCTATTTGTGCATGGTGGTTCATTGAATGGACTGAATAGAGGCTGTATTTGTTTTTGTTCGTTTTAGCATTAACAGCCGTGCTTCTCTTACAAAGCTGCAAAAAAGGATAAAAGAGAAACAAAACAGATCCCACAGTTAATAGCTGTATCCATAGGTCAATACTTTTGTTATTCCAACAAAAACACCCAAATGAGAGAGGCAGATAACAAGTATAATAGTAATAATAAGTTAAGCTGCAATGCAGATTTGTGTGGAAAAAAACAAGATACAGTAACATAAGGCAGCTTTATTACTAATTTATGTCAGATCTGAAGATCAAGGCCACTCACCATCTTGCACTGACTTTCAATGCTGCCAAAAGGGAGAAATCCTCTGTGGAGCTGGAAAGGCAAAATTCTTCACTGACAGTGGCCTCAGTGATGCAACACAGCCAAAAGGCATGTCGTGTTTTGAGTAATGGACACAAAAACTCTGGCTTTCACCCACGAGGACCTCCAGCTGCGAATACCATTAACTCCTTCACTATCACTACTGAAGTCTGCACCAGGATATAAATAATGGCAGGATATGTCCAGACATGCTTGGTGAGTCTGAGGGCTGGTGAAAGTGGTTCTGGGAAATGTAGTAAAACACTTAGTGCAGTGAAATAGTGAGGCAGGTTGTGAGGCAAATCATACAGAAGGAAAAACATTATATATAAGAGATGGTTGTCTTGGATGGAGAAGGGAGGCCAACCAAAAACAGATCTCTTCTTTGGGTCGTGTAGTAGAAATTATTTATTATCTCTATGTTGTGCATATGAGCGAGCATTTGTCAGTATAAGACACCACCCCTGAGACAGCATGTCCAGATGTTCCCAGATTATTTTTCATCATCATCTATCATCCTTCCCCTTCTGTCCTGCCCCACTGACTTACTGCTGTTGATATGTGTAATCCCACCTTTTATCTCCTTCCCCCCCCTCGCTCTCCCATGGCTGTGTCTTCATTATGTATTTTTCTGTCCGTCACTCTTCCCCATTTAATCTCTTCTCCGCTACAAGAGGTATTTTTGGACATGTTTTGTATAACACGTCTTTAGAGGACGTGGGTGTATTTATAGCTTGTAAATTATGGTATGACCCTTCAGTAGACATGTGTTAATATGCTGATGATGCTGAAAAGAAGCAAGGACAGCCCGCAGAATTGGTGTTAATGAGGTGTCTGGATTAATTGTAATGTAGTATAAGATATGTGTGTGTGTGGTTTTTTTTCTATCTACCAGTTTCATGGGAGTTGCACAAACATGCTCAGCCTTAGTGAAAACAGGAAGAGCTCAGGCTCAAATCCCTCCTCGTTCTTAAAACCAGAGCAAGATTTTCTATATTAATAACTTGTTTTTTTATGTAATAGTCTAAAATAGATGTTATCAAACCATCATGTAGGATGAAATTTTGATTGCAAAAAAGTAAGCTGAAGTGAGGAGAAGGGTTAGGCCACAAATATTTTTTAAATCTTTATTTTTTAAGATAACCGATACCCCTTCCTGAAAGAGAACAAAACTGAGAGATTTTTTTTTTCATCAAATTATAAATAATTCTCACCTTAAAAATTAATTAAATGGTTGTAACAAAAAGTATTTTATACAGTAAAATACAGATGATTTTGAGCCATTGATATGGATTGATGCATTAATTGTACCTCAAATTATTTAATACAATAAACGTAACATAAATAAAAGTTTAGGGACTATTTTTCATTAACCAAGGAGATAACACAATGCTCCTTCTTCTTGTGTTAGTTTATGTTTTGTATTTGCTGAAATAAATGGCTGAAGTTTGTGATGCTAGTGTTAATAAAACCAAAGAGGAAATTTATGCCTCTGAATTTATATTAAAAAAAGTATCTCTTTAAAAGCAATGCTGCCTGTCTCAAGTGGCACTGTATAATCCATATTAAATTGGGTAGAGACCAATGCAAATGTCAGAGAAACCTGAGCCCTTACACTGCCTGAGAGGTGTTAATTCAACTTCTAATTAGTGTGTACTATTTGCGTAGGCCTCCATTTTTTTTGTCCACAACACTGATACACACAAGGGCAAAAGTATTGTAAAAATAAATGAATTGAAGCAACTGAAAAGATCAGAATGCTAACTTCTTGCAGACCTGCTAACATGTTTTTCAGCTATAATGTTTATAATGTTACCATGCTAGCCAATTTTACTTCCATAGATATCTGTGGTTAATGACTTGTTGAGCGTTCAGTGTTATACTGTTTGTTGTCTCTACAGTACACTCTTCTTTTCTCTCTACACTTTCCCTGCAGCTCGCTTGGTCACAGCAGATGGTCGCCCTTCCTCAGCCTGGTTCTGCTTGAGGTTTCCTCCTGTTAAAAGTAATTCTTATCTGCCTACAGTTGCCAAGTGTTTGCTCATAGGGGTTTGTTGGAGCACTGGCAATTTTGACTATGGCTTGGAGTCTTGTCTCTTGAAGTGTTGATAATAAATGTGACAAAAATGTTTACTTTTGTTTGACTGGTACAGAGCAGGATCAGGATGGTCATTTATTTGATATTTATTTATTTTGTTTTGTTTTTCATTAATGAGGTTTTTCATGTGACGTCATGTGCATATTGCTTACGTGGTATCTGCCACATTGGACGTGATATGACCACTGGCTGCTGGAGAAAAAGATGTATTTCTCAATCGGTTAGCACTGGTTCCTGGCGGTTTCTGGCAGTAGCTGGATCAAAAAAAGTTGCAGAGAAGGTGCTGCACCAAAAACCTCCTAGTGATTACTAGCGGTTGCTAGCACATTGCAACAGTTGCCTGAAGT
The DNA here is from genome assembly GCA_015107715.1 of Tylochromis polylepis. Classification (NCBI taxonomy): domain Eukaryota; kingdom Metazoa; phylum Chordata; class Actinopteri; order Cichliformes; family Cichlidae; genus Tylochromis; species Tylochromis polylepis. Next base: position 18,817 of record VVHJ01026410.1, read on the forward strand.
TCTGTCTTGAAATAATGCTTAGTTAGCGAGTTCAAAAAGGAAGATTTGTGTTTGGCTGCCAGTCTGTTCTTTTACATCACTTCCACTTTCACACGCTGTAAAACTCAATGTCAACATTATTGCTGTAGTCCAGACAGCTTTCTGCCCACCTTGTTTAAGTCAATCAGCCTGCACGCTGCATACTTTAAATTGCACTGCTCATCTTTCATCCTTCCTTGCAGACTCCTTCATGCAACCCACCTCCTCCACATCTCCACCTCATGCAAGTCCCTCCATACAAGCTTCAATCTTATCTCTGTCATCACCAGCATTTAGATTCTGAGGGGTCCTGTCCTAGTTCCTATCTCTGTGTTTATTTCATTCAAATTGCCAAATAGCGTAACTGATTTTGTATATCCGAGGCCATGGTCCTCAGCCGGAAAAGGGTGGAGTGCTCACTCCGGGTCAGGGACGAGTCCTTACCCCAAGTGGAGGAGTTTAAGTATCTCGTGGTCTGGTTCACGAGTGAGGGGAGAGAAGGGAGCGGGAGCTCGACAGACGGATTGGTGCTGCGGCTGCAGTGATGCGGACGCTGTACCGGTCTGTTGTGGTGAAGCGAGAGCTGAGTGTAAAAGCGAGGCTCTCGATTTACCGGTCGATCTACGTCCCCACCCTCACCTATGGTCACGCGCTGTGGGTAGTGACCGAAAGTAACGAGATCGCGGATACAAGCGGCAGAAATGGGCTTCCTCCGAAGGGTGGCTGGCGTCTCCCTTAGAGATAGGGTGAGCAGTT
>VVHJ01026411.1:4069-14383 GCA_015107715.1 Tylochromis polylepis
TGAAATTTTAATTTTTTTAAAAAAAAAAAAAAAAAGCCCCTGCAGACTATTAGACAATTCTGCACACAGTTGTTTCTCTGGCAACACATAAAACCAGTTTCACTATGATGGATTCCAGATGTTAAAAAATGTTGAAAAGTTTATGTTGTCAAAAATTTCAATAAATTCTTTCAATAACTAGAGTAGTCATGAGGCGGGTCTTTGCAGTGCATATCAATGCTCATTTAAATACCCAGGGTTGTCCATGAGCCCTCTCAAATATTGCTAAGCTGAAGTTAAACCTGCCACCTTGAAGGATTAATTAAAGCTTCAGTGTAGGCCCAGAGTAGCTTCTATCCCCGATCTTGAGACTGGATCTGTTTAATCCAGAACAGGATAAATCTATAGCTTTTGTTAGACAAGTCATTGCAGCTAGGCTTGATTGTGTGAAACCTGTCCAAAAAGAGATTAATCACTACACAGAAAATATTCAATACGACAGTTAGATTAGTTCAGTTGCCTCAAGATTTGAAGGAGACCATTGGGAGTCTCTAGAAGACACATGAATGAAAATAGCATAATAAGTCGTGCAGTTACAACGTTACAGTGGCTAGCTACAGCATGATTAATGCCTTTCATGTAAATTAGCTCTGATAACTAATATTTAACAAACGTGAAATGAGTACAGCAGCAGAACTTTTGTATTTTTGTCCCTAAATAATGAAACCCAGGGAGACCAGGAGGAAAGTTTTCTGGAAGATTCTCAGGCCTCCTGACAGGCCAAACTGAGAGGCCTTGCCCATGCTGAAAAGCTTGGCCATTTTTATCGCTGTCTGGCTTCATGTGCTGCCAAAAAGTTCTTTAATTGTTTCCCATTCAGTCAAAGCCACAAAGCTTCACAAAGCATTCCAGTATATACAAACTGCGGGTCTTTTTTTTTTTTTTTTTTGCAGGCAACTGAAAATAATTGCACGTTTCAGGCCGGCTTTGAAAACGCAGCCTTATGTGTTTCACACAGTTTGACTGTGAGTCAACAGTGGGAGGGAAATCAAAGATGTCTGTGGAGCAGAGGGACTGTTTGTCTCATCATGAGGTCTCAGTGTCTGCTACATGCGCAGTGTGCCTGTGACATTAACATAATGTATATGTTTCTGCAAAAGTCTGAGTTTTTTTATGTGTGTGCGTATCTGTGTGCATCCAAGTCTGAAGCACTACATGCGTGTGAGAGACTATAAGAATGACAGTATGTTTTGTGAGTGTGCAACTGAGTTCCTGAAACTGGACCTTGGTATGTTGTCACTGTAAGTGTGCCAAATCAGCGATTAACTGCGCTCCCTCTGAGACAAGCGTGTAGCTGAGTGACATTTTGAAACAGGTGTGTGTAAAACAATACGGTTTTCAGCACTCCTTGGAGAACTGCTGTCCCACTGAAAAGCAGGAATAGACTTGATGATAGTTCAGGGACCAACGTAGGTTTGTCTTTTGCTTAGCTAGATGCCCTTCTAAAAGCTGGCTTCTTTGAGTGTCGGGCGCAGCAACAACAATTGGTCAAAAAGTCATAATTGTTTAAGTGATTAAAGAGCAGTAAATAACAAAGAGGCAAGGCCAGAAAAAAATCAAGAATGTGTATAATATTTCAAATAAATTCAAATTTAAGTCTTACTGTGTGACTGAACGTAGCATACAAAACACAATCAAACAGGAAATCTATTTAAGGAGAGGAGCTATCAGAGCTCCGCCCACAGTGTTTGATGGACAGGTGATAATGAAGTAAGGACATGAGGCCTGAACTTAGCTCACTGGCGACCACATTTGTAAATGGGGTGAATGGATGGCTGGAAGGGGTTTTTGTTTTTGGAGTGTACAAACATTTGGGTTGGCATGTGTGTGGATCTTGCCAGCACAAAGTTACCGATCATGATTCAGAAATTGCAATTGACCATGTTGTTTAAACTGTAGAGAACTGTTTTGTATGTTATGTCATACTTTATGTTTATATGTCGAAGTATAAAGACAGGCTCTCAGTCTTACCACAACCAAAGTGTGTCATCATTAGGACAGATGTTATATCACTCCAAAATTCTTGGTGGATATGTACTAACCGATGCTTTGTTTAAAACAGATTAACTACAGTGCTAATGTTGCTAGCTGGAAAAGAGAATATGTAAGAAATTCACATTATTTTTGTTTTAGAAAGCCACACACTATTTTTGTGAGGAAAAAAAGGCTAGCTGGTATCTATCTCGTTGAGGCAATAGATAAGCACCCAACAAGTCATGAAAGTCTGTCTAGTGACCAGTGGTGGACTGCCTGTCCAGAGCACCGGGACATTTCCCAGTGACCTGTCGATCACTTTGGCCTGCCATGAACAGTTAACACTGTGAGCAACAGCAAAGGATGCCACTGATTGACATATGGCAGGGTGATACTGTATGTTCAACAGTTTATCTACGCAAGTGGTGTCCACTAAATACCAACCATCAGTTACAGTGATGTACACTGAGCAAGTTGCTTCCTGTGTGACCCCATTTGTATGTTCTAAGACTGGTGTATTCCTACTGAGCACTATAGCCTCACTTTGAATACTTTGAAAATCCAGTGTTCAGGTTGGCTGGTTTGTACCAGGCCAGAAGCAGCTATCCACTGCTGCTAACGCAACACCAACAAAGTGTTGTGTTATACATTCTTTCCTTGCAATCCCAACACTAGTCATGAGAAAGGGCAAATAACACTTAGGTGGGTTAGATTATGCTTTTGTAAAACAGCTGTGTCCTGTATATTGTTGTGTAACAGTTTTCTGTATGATGTGCCGTCATGGCCTGGAGCAGTTACAGCTATCCGCATTGTGTTCATCAAAGCTAATATTTTTGTGTGTGGGACCTGTTCGGTTATCTTGCTCTCAACAAAGATGTGGTTCTTTTGTTTTGCTAGTGTTTGATGAGGTAATGACCAGTTCCTTTGTTCTGTCCCAAAGTCAAGAAGAATCTTTCCAGTTGAACCAGATGTAGCAGAAGCCAATATGTGAGCAGCCATTACCATGTACCTTGCTTGTTAGCCCCTATGCTTTTAGGGGTGGGTTTCCATTTCTTTTGACATTGTTTTCTCCTAGGCAGGGAGGTAGTTTGCTGTATTTTAATTTGTTCATTTTATATAGGTTACCATGGCTATGTTCCTTTGATGTGTTTGTTGTTTTGGCCTCAGTTCATCCCAAAGCTAACTTAAACATATACCTATAGCTATGTAGACAGGATTTAAAATGAAAAAATTTAATGCAAATGCCATTTAATCAAGTTGTTTATGTGGCTACTTGAGAGAATCAGTTACTTTAACTTTCAGGGCATCGCTTCAGGACCAAACCTGAGAAAATACAATGAGCAAACAAAGAGCTCCATCCAATGTGTACATGTTGTGCACAGTATGCAAAGTACAAAGTTAAATTTAAATTAAATAAGGTTTTTGCACTGAAGTAGCGTGGCGGTTAGCACCGCTACGTCACAGCAAGAAGGGCCTGAGTTTGACTCCAACATCTGGCCAGGTGTTTCTGTGTGGCGTTTGCATGTTCTTCCCAGGTTTTTCACCGGGTACTCCAGCGCCCTCCCACAGTTTAGAAACATGTCTAAATTGGCAATAGGTGTGAATATGAGTGCGAATGGTTGTCTGTCTCTCTCTGTTAGCCCTATGTCAGATTGGCCACCCCACCTCTCACCATCTCGCTAGGATAGGCTCCAGTCCCCTGCGACCCTGATAAGGATAAGTGGAAGAGAATTGATGGATGGTTTTTACAGGCAAAGTTGCAGAACATCTTGATTGCTTAGGTCTCCTGTTCAATTTTGCTATTTCAGAAACAGGGCACTGCCATATTCAGTCACGCCAAGTCTTCCAAAATCATGAATCACTCTTCTTCTAATGACCAGGTACCCATGCTTATTGGATTGTTGGTTACCGTAGATCCTCCAGTTTTAATATCAGAAAGGTGAGAGGGTTCATTGATTAAATAAGCACTTTATTAGATTCTTAGTGACCCTCTTACAGGCAATCTCAATTATTTTGGCAGCCCGTGCTGATTAAAATTAGCCACATGAACTATCAGTACACTATTTGAAATCAGTCTGTACTACAGGAGGACGGCTGTTCTCTCACTCTCCTTGGTCGTCCTCCTTAGAGAGATTACGAATACCTTTGATGGCCCAGACTCCTTCTGCTTTTTCCATTTATGGAGCATCTGCTCCATCTCTCTGGCCTTTTCTCTAATTGTTGGATTAGAGGTTGACGGGAAGGCTCTGGTTGTTAAGAGTTGTCTCAGAGCTGTTTTGACATGTTCACCCATGATGTGCAATCATGAGGGGAAAATGCCTGTGTAGGTCACGGTATCACAACATTCAATAGCATTTATCAGGGTGGTTGAAGGGGGTGGAGGCTACAATGTGTTTATGGTTCCTTCTTGACATTTTCTGAAAGTGTCCTTGCTTATGTAAATAAATTTTTACTTGTGGGCTGTGTGAACTCTGATGGCTTAGTATTATTTGATCATTCCCGCACACATTATTGTAGCGCAGCGCACATTAACATATATGAGGATGAGTGTGGAAAAGTCGGCTACAATGAAAGATGTATTTCGAGCTAAACTTGGAGAGATAAGACACTGGCTTGGAAGAAACTTACCGTCTATCTTTAACCATCACGTTTTCTTTATTGGTCACAGTTGCACAGTTGTTCCTTGGAAAATTAGTGAGAGTGAGAGTGAAAACACGCACACACAGATTGTTGTTTAGTAAAACATAAAAGCATTCTGGTATGCAATAGCAGCTCTGTTTCACAGTAACAGAAATGGAAAACTTTTTAGCCCATCAAAATGCATTTACCCTAATAGATAATTTCCATGTTCTTGGTAGAGTTTCCACAGTTACTTTAGATGTTCATTTCAGCTTCCAGGGGTAAGTTACAGTTAACTTTCCGGGGAGTTAGTAACTGGTGGCAGGAAGAAATGAGTAGTGAAAGCAGATTTATAGGAAACAACACTGAATGTTATTATTCTGTTGCCCCTATATTGTACAATCAGCATTTATTTCATGATTTGTTTGATGCACTTTAATATTAAATTCATGTATTAAAATGTCACCCACTGAGTTTTCCTTTCTTTATGGTAGCATTAAAGACAAAATGTGGTAACACCAAAGGTGCTCTGTTGTGTTGAGATCTGGTTACTGTGCAGGCCATTTGAGAACAGTGAACTCACGTCCATGTTTGAGCAAACAGTTTGAAATGATTAGAGCTTTGAGAAATGATGCATTATCCTGCTGGAAGAAGCCATCAGATGATGAGTACATTGCGGTCATAAAGAGATGGACATGGTCGGCTCAGTTGGTACTAAGGGGCCCAAAGAGTGCCAAGAAAATTTCCTCACACTATCACACCACCAAGCAGTAGCCTGAATTGTCGTACATGGCAGGACAGATTTATGCTTTCATGGTGTTTAAATTCTAACCCTACCATCCAAATGTCATAGCAGAAATTGAGACTCGTTAGACAAGGCAGCATTTGTCCAATTTTCTATTGTCTCATTTTGGTGAGCCCATGTGAATTGTAGCATCAATTGCCTGTTCTCAGAAGTGGCACCCAGTGCAGTCTTCTGCTGCTGCCGCCCATCTGCTTTGAGGTTTAATGTGATGCGCTTTCAGACTCTTCTGCATACCTTGGTTGTAACGAGTGGTCTTTTGAGTTACTGTTGCCGTCCTGTCAGTTTAAAGCAGTCTGGCTATTCTCCTCACTGGATGATCACTGGATATTTTCTGTTTTTTATACCATTCTCTGCAAAGCCTTGACTTCCTTGTGTGGGAAAATCACAGTAGAACAGCAGTTTCTGAAATACTCAGACCAACAACCATGAAATTCAAAGTTGAACATCCATCCATCCATCCATCATCTCACAAGCCTATCCTGAGAGGCGGGGTACACCCTGGACAGGTCACCAGTCTGTTGCAGGGCAAACACAAAGAGACAGACAGCCATTTGTACTCATATTCACACCTGTGGGTATTTAGAATCATCAGCTAACCTAACCTCACTAACTGCACATCTTTGGACTCTGGGTGGAAGCCCAAGTACCCGGTAAGAACCCACACAAACATGGAGAGAACATGCAAACTCCACACAGAAAGGCCCTGGCCAGATGGTGACTTTGAACCTACAATATTCCTGCAGTGAGACAACAGTGCTACCCTAAGTTACAACACACACACACACACACACACACACACACACACACACACACACACACACACACACACACACACACACACACACACACACACATATATATATACACTAGTCCACAGAACTAAATCCGGCTGAGTGCACTCACAGGTCGATTAGTAGATAAGAAAGGAACATTTAAGCTGCACTTTAACTGGAAAAGAATGTGATTTTGTCTTGTAGCATTGCTCCATAAATGAAGCGAGACTCAAAGACATCATTGTTTAGTTTATTTGCCATGAAATTAGCAGTCATTAAGGCTGGGGAAAATGGTTCCACATGAGAAAACTGTCTTCAGTCTCACGTTCAAGGTAAGCAACAAAGACAGCTCTCTCTCTCACTCACACTCACTCTCCTGCCCTCACTCTTTTATTTTTATAACCTTAAGCTAGTTGCAGGTAGCCCCACTGAGAGCTCAAATCTCCCCTCTCACTAGACGGCTGACCTAGAAAGTAGCATCAATGACAAACTTAACAACACACTGCGCCAACAATACATCTTTTTCTCACCCACACATTTCACATTTTCGTTTGACCTTGCAGGATGTTTTGATCATTCACAGCAATGCACACACACACAGAAACACTCAAGAACACTTCCTCCACTTTTTTGCAAGACAGGAATGAACATGACTGATGACACTAAGGTAACACAGTGCTACCAATGTGGAATTTAAAGTGAGCCTGTGAAACTTAGCTGCAACTATCAAGACAGAGCTCAGGAGGTCTGTGTATGTGGGGCCAGGTGGAATATGATGGGTAGGAGGTGTGGATAAAGTTAAAGAGCTGTTTCAGACAGTGATATGGGATGTTTCCACAGAGTCTGACGCACAGTGATATCATCAGGTTAAATCACAGTACCTTGAAGTTGTTGATTGTCATGTGGGATACATTTTTGACACCAAAAGGTAAAGCCTAGAGGGGGCGGGAAGAAGGCATCACAGTTTGGAAAATTTAGTCTAGCATCTGTTCATTTGAGGTAGAAAAAGTGAATGCATTACCAGAGAAAGATATAATGATTATTTAGATTAACAGCCTTCAAATATAGGTGGGCGGCTCCATCCAAAGACCAATAGTATTGTTACTAATGCTGATATCAGCATCGGGTTAATAAGATTGATACTTTTTTCTATCTACTAAGTTTAGTACAAAGCCCACCGAAGTGTGTTAAATCAATTATTTTTTTGGAAATGAAAAATATACCTCAAACATGCATTATAAAAAATATATGAACCTTTATTTGTTGACTGTCACATTGATTTTATTTATAGCCTATAGCACATTTAAACAGTAGAAGCTGACCTAAAGTGCTGTAGAGACGGACACGTTTACATTCCAGGTCTCAAAAAAAAAAAAACAGTTTAAAATGCATGAAAAGCTGAAAAGAGTGGAGTTTTTCTGGTGTTAACTAATTATTGTGGAAGGAAAAAAATCAGTGATTTAGAGGTTAATAAAATGTGTTCACAACTTGTAAATGAATGATATTTCATTTCATAAATCATGACACACTGCTCTCCCCTACATAGACGGCCTTTATAGGTTAAAAGCATCGATATTGGTGTCGGCAATGCTGGCCCTGTATTTATTTACTTGGTATCGGATCGATACCAAAATGTGCAGTATTACACAGCACTACCTTCAACAGAACACTATAAAACTTTGACTCAATGAAGCCTGTTTTCATCAAGTATGTCCAAATGTTAATTTGTTGAATTCTGACTTGCTGACAACTGACTACAGATTTATTATCTTGTTTTAATTGCTCAGTTAATGTTGAGAGAACGTTTAAGGACATTTTGAACTTATTAGTTTTAGTCTTAATAAATCAGTTCTTGACTATTTCTGATTTTTTTTTTCATTTTTTGCCTCACTTTCATGTCTGCTTTTCTCTTTTCATACTAGAAATGAGCTTCTATAGCGGGGCGTATCCATCACAGTAAATTAAACTTGACTGATTACTCAGCCAAATCAGATGGTAACTTTTATCTTGATATCAACAGATCTGTAGCAGAGAGGGATGAAAACATCACCCCCTGTAGTTACCACAATGCAGTCATCAGCCAAAATTGTGTAAGGATGATGAAATGCACCTATTTATGCTGCAAAATATAAGAGTAGCTCATGTATTTTTCAACAGTGCAGCCAACTTGTTCTCCAGTCACCCTTTTTATCTCTTCTTTTGGTTTGTAACTTAGAGAAACTCCACTCTTGTATGCCACAGCCATTAATTTACATGAAGCATCAGCCCTGACTGATCAAGTCACTGTTTTACGTGGATTTACTTGACACTTTTATGTAGTAGAAACAAAAGATAAAGAACATTAGCATTTACATTCGTATTACAGATATTTTTTTTTTGTTCATTTAGTCTATTATAGCTTATTTTAAACTTTTACAAAGCTATGGCAGCGCTATATTCTGTCACAGAAAATGTTGCTACTGAAATGCCAGAAATATTGTTTTGTAGTTCAGGCTTTTTTAGTTACTTATCTGCCTCACTCTAACACACTGCAATAATCTCCATCTAGTCGTTACTTTGGTACGGCCTTAACTCCAGACTGAGCAGCTGCCTCAACGACATCCAAATGCAGTCTGCTGCAGTGAGGTCTGTTATTTCCTCACTACGGCTAACTTCTACTAAACTGTTGGTTCTGAGAAAAGTCCACCAAATGTTATGTTGTAACTTTTTCAAGGAAATGTATAATGTTAGGTTCCTTCAGCAGGCAGCTGTCTGGTTAGGAAAATTAGTTTGACATATTAGAAAACTGTATTAAAAAGTGATCGCTAATAAGCTAACAAGTGAAGAGAGTGTTGAGAAGATGGCAGGCGTATTTTGAGCTGATGAAGAAAATGAGAGAGGAAGATAAATAGAGGACAGCTGGTAAATCAGCAGAGGATTAGTAAGGAGTAAGCTATGGAGAGGATGGTCTCTTCACAGAAGAGTGGAAAGGTGGTTGGATTAGAGGACATACCTGTGGAGGTATGGAGATGTCTACGAGGGAGGACAGTGGACTTTCTGATCTGAATGTTTATAACAATCTTGGAGAGTGAGAGGATGCCTGTGGGATGGAGAAGTGTACTGATACTAATTTTCAAGAACACAAGTGATGTGGAGAGCTGTAGTAACTACAGAGGGATGTGGATGAGCCATAGGATGAAGCTACAGGAAAGAGTTGTTGACGCTAGCTTGAGACTGGAGGTGACCATCAGTGAGGAGCTGTATGGCTTCTTGCTGGGAAAGAGCACTTTAGATGTGATGTTTGCTTTGTGAGCGTTGATGGAAAAGTATAAAGAAGATCAAAAGGATTTGCACAGTGTCTTTGTTGATCTAGAGAAAGCACGGGCAATAGAGAAAGTGTGGTACTATATGAGGAAGTCTGGAGTGGCAGTGAAGTATGTGAGGCCAGTACAGGACGTGAATGAGGACTATAATGTTTGCAGATGACATTGTGCTCTGTAGTGTGCGTAGGGAGCAGGTGGAGGAGAGACTGGAGAGGTGGAGGTATACTCTGGAAAGAGGAATGAAAGTCAGCAGAAGCAATTCAATTAAATTCAATTTTATTTATATAGCGCCAAATCACAACAATAGTCGCCTCAAGGCGCTTAATATTTGTACAGTAGATCGTACAATAATAGATACAGAGAAAACCCAACAATCATATGACCCCCTATGAGCAAGCACTTTGGCGACAGTGGGAAGGAAAAACTCCCTTTCAAGAGGAAGAAACCTCTGGCAGAACCAGGCTCAGGGAGGGGCGGCCATCTGCTGCAACCGGTTGGGGTGAGAGAAGGAAAACAGGATAAGGACATGCTGTAGAAGAGAGACAGAGATTAATAACAGATATGATTCAATGCAGAGAGGTCTGTTAACACATAGTGAGTGAGAAAGGTGACTGGAAAAGAAAAACTCAATGCATCATGGGAATCCCCCGGCAGCCTACGTCTATTGCAGCATAACTAAGGGTCACCTGGTCCAGCCCTAAATATATGCTTTAGCAAAAAGGAAAGTTTTAAGCCTAATCTTAAAAGTAGAGATAGTGTCTGTCTCCTGAATCCAAACTGGAAGCTGGTTCCACAGAAGAGG
>VVHJ01026412.1:0-10713 GCA_015107715.1 Tylochromis polylepis
AACCTTCACCTTCTCCCTAAAACTTCAGAGTCCTGTGAGTGAGTCCTCAGCCTAATAATCTGTGACACTTCTGGATGGAACTTTATTCAGTTTTGATTTGGTGCCTATTAAAATTAATTCTGTTTTATTGCCATTAAGTTTAAGAAAGTTGTGAGTAAACCAGACCTTGATTTCACTTAAACAGTCAGAAATGGATGTGGGTGGGAGAGTAGCTGTGGGTTTGGAAGATAGGTAGAGCTGGGTGTCATCTGCATAGCAGTGAAACTGGATGTTATATTTCCTGAAAATATTACCTAGGGGTAGGAGATAGATAATAAAAAGTAAAGGACCCAGGACAGAGCCTTGGGGTACACCAGAGTTAACCGGAGTGGATCGTGATCTGTGAGTGGCAATAGAACGATACGAGGTAAACCAGGCGAGCGCAGCACCATTGATGCCAATAGATGCTAATCTATGAAGAAGGATGTGGTGGAAGATGGTATTGAAAGCTGCTGTAAGGTCGAGAAGAATGAGAATAGTGATGAGTCCAGAGTCAGCTGCAAGCAGAAGATCATTTGTGATTTTTACTAGAGCTAGAGAATAGAACAGATGAGCAGACAACTCAAACACATAATGCCTCTGGCCACTGCAGAGGCATGAAAGAGAAAAAAATTGAGATACAAAAATGAAAAAGAAACCCATCACACCACAAAGAGAACCAATTAGAAATGAAAGAAAACAGACATAAATTAATCAAAATGATCATTTAAAGACATTTTAAAAAAAATAACCAGCTGGAATTGAATGAAAACATTCAACAGGGAGAAAAACATAATAAGAATTCAATAGACAACACTAAGGCCAACAGAAGAAAAGAAATGTATTGTCTTTGCAGAACTACGTACATCTGTTAAATAGATCTCTCATTCCCTGTCATTGCTTGAATCTGCCAATTTATTCTTTGGATAAACATTAGTATATTTTTTCTAGACTTGCTGGACCCGTGTTAGCAGAATATGAGTAATCACTACTGCTGTTTATAGGCAATATTACACACCAAAGGCCCATTAACTAAACGGCTCCCAGATAAATGTCTGTACTCACTAAGAGTCAGCTGATTTCAGAAGTCTGGAAACGGAAGGACTGCAGAGAATCCAGCTGACCCTTCCTATTGATTGGTACAAAGCAGGTCTCAAAGCTAAGACTGTCACCTCATGCACCCCTTAGCAGCAATAATTGCAGAGCTTTAAACCTTAGGCAACTGAGGGCAGATGAAGGCTTTGTCTTTCCAGCCTCAGCCCTGCTCCCATTGCGTGTATTGGTGAACAGGCTTGCCAACTTGCTATGTCACCATGGGATCTTAGAGAATGAGGTGTTGCTTGTCCTATATCAACCCTCTCCAGCCCCACCTACCTCTCCTTTGAGGAAATAGAGGAAGTGCAGAGCAGACAGACAGTAAGCAAGCGTGTGTGCATACGATAAGGGGAATGTGAGTTCTGCATGTGAGACCTTGTTTTTGTCTTTCAGAGCTCTGGCATGTTTGCCTGCAAATGAGAGGCATGGTATGTCAGATATAAGTAAAACTGCATACAGATAGAAAGAGACTTAAAAGCACGCCGCCGCCGCCACTGCCAAAGGTGTGCGCCTGTATGTGAATGATAGAACGCTTGTGTCGCTCATCGTCTTTCTGCTCACGGCTGCGGTTAATTATTCACCAGGGTTGTGCTGCAGAGATGAACTGAGGGGCTTTGGGATAAAGGCATTGGAGGAGGAAGATGAAATTATAAAATCCTAATGACGGAACTCCGGCTGAATGGTAATTTCTTAAATTGATTTTGAAGAGGTGCCCAGACAGAACTGGCATGGAGAGACATTGCGATGGAGAGAGGGAGAGGATTCCTTCCTCGCTCTCCTTGTTTCACTCTCTCTCTGGACATGTTCCAGCCTTCTTCACCTTTGGCCTCAGCCGCCTTTTTATCCCATACTTAAGTTTCATCGCCACACATCTGTCCTTTTGTTTCAATCTCTCCTACTTAACCTCAATTTCTCACCTTCATTTACACAATCTGTTCACATATCTCTACGATGGGATCATCTTATAAACTATTATCTCATTTTACTCTTCACTCATATATATGCAGTACCCCAAATTGCGGGTCCCAGTCATCTTTGAGGTGAACTGGAGTCTAAATTCTTTGGACTGAGAATGCAAACCAAACCTAAATGAGCATGAATGGATTTCAGTAAGGAAATGGAAGTTGACGTCTCATGGTTAATGGAGTAAATCCAAGGACAAATCTGTAGCGATCTGTAGTCGTATATTAAATTATACTTTTTCAAAGTTTTGATGGTCTGAAGAGAGAGAGAGAAAACACCTCTGTGTATTGCATTTGCAGTATTATACCATGTTTAATTACATTTTTGCATTTCTCCACATATTTGCTGTTTAGAGGAAATGTTAGCGATAAAAACAGCATAAATATCCACATAAACAATATCAAAGATATTCACTGTCAAACTAAGGGCCCTTGCACCTTATGTGCATGGACCCTTATTAGTCATCATAACTTTGGGACAGATTGGACAATATATGTTTGAATTTTGCCAAGTTCAGCTTTCATGGCGAATGATCAAAATTTTCCATGGCACCATGGACACACCCTTTAATGAACTCAAAAGCTTTGCAGGGTCTGTAGTTGACACTAGTTGACCAGATATGAAGTAAATGAAATCCCCAGGAGATGTTTCAAAAAGTATAACCTCTGAAAATGACAAAAATTCCATCAAAATTTTCTCTTCAACTCAAACAGGCTTTTTTGTATGTCTTTTGTTACATGTGTACCAAATTTCAAACACAGCTTCTGTTTACATACATTTCCTACACTTTCGAGAGTGTATACGTCCTTGAAAAGGCTGCAAATAATCCTAATAACAAACTGGACAGACACAATAGAGCCTTTATGCTGTCAGCACTCAGGCCTTAATAAAGAATATTTTAATTAGGATAAAATTCCTTTGCATTTTTCATCAATAAATAAATACTAGATGAATTTTCGAATAAAAAAACACTGGAATGGACAAATGGACTGGTTAAATTCTTATTCAGTGGTCTGCAGCATCTGGAATCCCACAGTGCAGCTCCTGATTAGAATAAGCTTCCTCCTGCTATACTGCCGTTAATGAGAGCCTACTTACCTTCATTAATGTGTCTGCCTGTCTGAAGTTAGTGGTTCTTGGAAAAACAAAGGGGTCCATGAGCTTAACTCATTACAGTGAGAAGAAATGCCAAGAAACAGCTAAGGGAAACTATTACATGCAAAAACCATTCTAACATTTATAAAAAGATATGCTACTGTTAACCCAACACTGTTTAATGTAGCATAAGTGAGGTGGATTTAATGTTCTTTCAGTTGGACGTCTTTTGCGTTCCTGTCAGAAGAAATTTAATGACGGCACTCCATCTAAAGTCTCTGTCATGGGCGCAAAAGCCTGAACCAGCCCATCAAAGGTTTCAATCCTGCCGACTGGATGGCTTTGTACAAGAAAGAAAGAGGGCATATTTTTTTATCCTTTTTTCCCCCAGTCTTTTTGTAGCATTGTGTTGCATTAAGTATGGATCACCTTGTGAGAGTGAGAAACTGTTAATTTCATAGGAGCCACAGGTCTGAATCATCATCAGTTTTACAGCTTTCCTACTGTCAAAGACATTACCCACAGCCTGCCATCGGCTCGCAAGTAAGATGGTTTAAGCCAAAGAGCCGTGACGGCATGTTTTTGATTTACCACGCAAGCATTTCTTTGTAATGACACTAGACTGGCTGAATGTGGAAAAAAAAAAAACATTTTTAGAGTATGGCTGTGCTTTTTCATAAGAAAAGAAAACATTTGGAAGTTATTTAAATAAGTCATTATGCATTGGCTTCACTGGTTGGGCCCACTTGAAATCAAATTGAGCTGTTTGTGGTCCATGAGGTAAATGACTTTGACATCCTTGCTCTATATGATGACTAAAAAAATACTGCCTCTTTTTTGCCGTCTCTTCTCAAGCTAAACCAAACAGTAAACAGGATTTCAGTGAACAAGTAGGCCAAATGAATCATCTTGTGAAAGGTGTTGCCGCTCTGTAGTAGAGAGGAAGTGTTGTTGCGGTAATCCTGATTCTAGGCTGAGCAGGGCAAAGAGAAAGAGAGCCGTTCTGCTCAAACTACAGAGTGTGAATTATATCGTCAACAGGATATACTGAGGAAAGTGCATCAGTTGAATCACTGTGGAGCACAGAGACACTGAAAAAGAGTATTTTCCACTACCCTCGACAAACCAGAATAATAACTGTAGCCTTCATAACATCAACAAGGACAAGGGTTTCCACATTTTTGATAACTGAGTACCAGTTAAGGGAGACAACTTATGATTAAGCTTCACACAGGAAAAATTCCCTCTTCAAACAATTTTTTGTTGGTGTTTGTTCAGAGGATGGTGCTTTATTTGGGCATTTTTTTCCCCTTTCGGCTTTTAGTTGTTTTTTAAGAAAACGGCTAAATTCCTACATCCTCTGCTTCCTGTATTTTTCAGTTTCTGAAAAAGTTAGTGTGCTCTGATAGACAGAACAAAAGAGTTGCAATTAAAAAGAAATGGTGCCTTGGTCTCGTTCTGCAGTGCTATGTCACTGTGGAACTGCAGATGGATAAAATGTACAGTAGTGCATTTCAGCCAGCGGCTTTCCTTCGACATTAAAGCACCATGTGACCCAGCAGGGGGAACAATGATCATCTCTTATCACACTTGACAATCATCGACTCATCAAAAATTAATAACAAACTGAAAGAAATGGTGATGTATGTCATAAAAATAGGGATTGTCAATGTTCTGCGTTAATAACAGGTCAACATACAGAAAACACTTACAGGATGAACTAAACCCTGAACATTAGATGGAGTCTAGTGACTATAACCCATACCCATTGTAAGAAAAATTCCTAAATGTTTTATTATGTGTCAGTGTGCACGAGTGCACACATAAATAAACCGATTACCCTAGGACGTCTGATAAGGCATACAAGACATCTCACTAAAGACAGATGAAATACTGAAATAACGAGAAACACAACAACTGTTCTTTTAATCCTCCAGGATACACTGTTTGATGATATATCCAACAGGCCTCGCTTTGAAGAAGCCTCCCCTCTCTATCATTGCCTCACTTCAATACCCCTGAACCATACATGGCAAACACTATGTCCAGCAGAATGGAAAAGCTTAGCTATATGAGATCCCTCGTTATTATTTCAAATTCTACTCTTGTCTTCTCAAATCTCTAATAGTCTTCCCTGCATAACAAAATCTACATGTTATTAACTCAACTACATAATGTATATGGTCCTGCATGAGATCCTTTGAAGGTTTTTTTGGGTCGTGTGATAAATGCTCCCCTTTAATCGTGGCATCGTAGTTCACACATTTCAAACATGGAACATTTCCAGGGGGAAAGAGGACTTGAAAAATGTGACTTCACAAATTTATCTCTGAAATTACTAGATTGCTTTGAAGCGAATAATGGAGAATTAACAAACTCTTTGACAAAAGTAGGGCCAGTAGACAGGATGTGCCAGTGTTTTATATAACAACATTTTTAAGAGACTGAGGGTGAATAAATAGAGGTCAAAATAACAATTAGAATTTTTTATGAGTAGGGGGAATGAGTGCTGAGAGTTTATTTCTGTCAATTTGCCTGACCTTAGATAAACTCATGTTTAAAATCCTTTGATCATATTTATTTTTCTGAGAAACAGCAACACAAATCATCAGATTTTTCTAAAACCCTTCCTCAGAGAACAAAAGTATTTTTATCTGCAGTAGCTGACTATAAGATAAACCCTTTTTTCAAACTATGTGGATGATAACTTGAGGATAAAACAATTTGTATTAGAAACGCAAAGCCACAAGCTGATTTCTTTCTGCTGTGATGTAGTATTAAAAATAACAGGCTCTGCATCTGTTAGACTGCTTAAACCTTTTAAGTTGAGCCATGTTTCCCTTTTTGTTTAGGTTACCACCTTCAGCCCTCATGTTACAAGCTCAGCTGAGCAAAGAGTATCTCAGGCAAAGCTCATATTTAGTAATTAATCCTCTCGTGTCACTTGCTGAACAAATCCAAAGCAATGTTTGAACATATGAAAATCAGCATTCCTCTTGTCAAATACAGTTCTGCTTCTCACAGAGAAATTCAGTGTTGCACTATCGGACTTTAGTGACAATATAATGGGGCATTTTTTGTTAACTCACAATGCCCTTTCAAGCCAGATTTTTAATTTTTTATAATTGTTTTAATATATACATTACTTATGGATGGAGCAGTGAGTCCAGAGCTCACTGGCTATAGGGGGCTATCTGTGAATTTCAGTGTGATTGCCATGGATAGTGACATCATTTTATACCAAGTTTCCTTAGTTTTTGCCTGTTTAACCCCATATAAACAGTATACCATGGTTACTATTGTATCATTTTATTTTAGACTTGGCAGTAACCTCAAGGGTAAATAAATGCTCCTGTGCCTGTCAGCCATGAGGAGAAGAAACTAGAAAAATGTGGGAGGGGAAGGTAAATACACTCAGTGCTGCTCTGAGTCAATAGCTGCTGTTGAGTTACCATTGAGCAAAGCACTTAACCTCCAACTGAGCCAGCGCATTCGCTCAGTAGATCTGTATAGATGGATCTTCGGAAGCTAGGCTTACTTGAATTAAAAAGACATTTTACATCCTTACCTCCATTTTTACAGTTTTCCACCACCCGTGCAAGCACAGCACATTCACACCTGAGCACACATGCAGTGACATACAAACACACATCGCTCTGATCCTTCCTCCAGTTCTGTCAGCCCCCTGAGGCATTTCACCCTCTCGTTCCTGTCTCCATTCTTCCTCATCCTCAGTGACACCACACCATCCTGGCCAGGCCTGTTACCCTGTTATCCGTGCAGTGGGCCGCAGAGGAGAGCGAAAGGCACCGTGATTGGCAGAGATAAGGCCTCTAATTAAGGCAGTGATTGGGGGCTCTGGAGGGGGCTTAGCTTCCTGGCAGGCAGAGGAGAGGAGACGTATCCAGGGCGCCCAGCCCCTCTGCAATTAGACACACATCTGCTATCAGCGATCAGCTCGCTGTCCCTGGAAAAGGGAGACTTTATGGAGCACATTGCCTGTCAATGTCATTCATTGTCCCTTTTCCTTCACTTGTACAACCTGCTTCTACCCCACCCGACGGATTGTGGAGATACTGATCATGCCACACAGACACGAACACAAACAGTACAGGAGAGTGCACAGGATATTCACAGAAAGTTTTAAGTCCTCATGCAGGGACAAGAGCGGTAGCTCGCAAATACCCATTCATGCTTATACTTTACAGTTTATTGTGCACACATGTGTTCGGTCATCATGGATGAATACATTCAATCAGAGCTAAGATTCCTAAATGCCACTTGTTTTAGGTCTTTTAAATCCTGCATATTTAAATTCATGCAGACCTCATCAGAGGATGTATTTGAGTAAATGGCATAAATGCACATATACTACAAGTAAAAATGAACACACCCAGTTGTACTGTGACCACAAATTTTTACCATTTTTTTTTACAGATATTTACCATACCATTAACATGCACAACCCTGTCTCAGTGCTCTTAATGCAAGCTTTGGATTTACACTTTGAAAGCATGATCAGCCTGTGGAGATTTTACAGCCTGGGTGAAATGTCAGATCATCTAAGCACCAAGTTTTATGACTCTAATCTAGACAGCTGACACAGACACAGGGCCAACTAGCATGTTCGAAATGGAATAATAGTACATTATGACACACAAGAGCATACATCACGGGGGTTCTTTGCTGCTGGAGAGGGTTGTCGGATCGGGCCAATTTATGAGCCGATATGTCTACAGCCTAATTCCAAATATGAGCGAGCCGTCATTTGAATAATCTACACCAAGAGAGCGGAAGGCTAAGAGATATTTAACATGATGAATACGCCTGAGCTGTACAACTTGTGCTATCTGCTGAAGTCTTAAATCTAGACTCCTCGCCAGGGGGAGCGGGGTGAGAATATGGATGGAGCAAGCTTAAGTCAGTCTACGGCTTTCACAAAGAGAAAGGAGGAGAAAGGCCACACACTTGAATTGAAGAAACTTCAGAGAGAGACACAGGGGGCCAGTTACGCATAGTCACCAACTAAAGAGATTTCTCAACAGAGACGTCAGCTGAAAAGGCAAATTAGTCTAGGACCAGGCATAATCCTTGTCTGTGAAACTGGCCACGAGTGTTTTCTCTACAGGGAAACAGGTCTTTATTATAGCCTTGCTCTTCAATATCGCACCCCAGACTGCCAGGAGACAGGTCGCCTCTGCAACAAAGGAATTTCACTTTGACATGCTCTGTTAAACATGCTGGTTGGCTCCTCTGCCTCATCTGTGCTAAGTCATTAAAAAAAGTTATTGCAGGTTGTGTAGGTTCAGTTCTGATCCCAAGCAACTGTTCTTAGTGTCTTGGAATGTACTGTAAACATGAAGAAAGGAAACTTAGCACCGAATAAAAGACGCATTGCAAGGTGTGCACCGCGAATGCTCAATGTAACTGGGAGCACAAGAAAGTCCGTTGGCTCTGTGAGAAGAGAGTAAGGGAGAGATGGAGCCCCTCAGCGCAGGTCAAACAGGTTCTGTGAAATAAGAAAGAAATCAGGACAAGGGAGACGAAGAGGCAGAGAGGGAGCATAGTGGGAAGGAGGGGAGGAATCTGTGAGCTCGTTCAAGGAGAGAAATGGGAGAATTGGAGCATTTTCCCCTTGTGGATACTCGACGTTTATGACCAGACAGAAAAACAAAAAAGAGAGAAAAATATATATGTGCACTCTTTATACCTGTGTTTAGCCCTCACGTGGCTAAATCCTTCTTCTAATGTTAACTCGTTACATTTCTGTCCTGCCTATCAAGTCCAGCTGTCAGTCAAGACAGAATTGACTTGGATTAAATAATAAACTCAACACAGATCTGATACGATCATTTAGAAATACACAGCTCCTTGGAACTTTTCAACTTTTCCTCGAATGTCTGATTTAGCATCATACATCATATTTAAACAAAAGCACAGGCACGGTTTGGTAAGCTTTTCTGATTTTAATGCTTTGAGTTAAGCATGTATTAATGTTGTATTTTTAGAGCCAGAAGTGACTACAGTTAGCAATAATTATAGTTATCGGCTAATGTTAGCAATGTTAGCTGCATCTACCATCTGGATCACTTCACACACACCCCTCCCCCAACCCTGTTGCATGTCTGGTACTCAAATGGTGTCAGATGTGAAAGATTCATGTGCTTTTTGTGCTGAGGTGGGTTTTTTTGCTCTCCTCAAACTGACCTCCCATAGGAGACCAGTTTGAGCAGAAATCTTTTTTTCCCCTCTTGTCCCTGATGTTGTGTATTTCTCATTGTCCTTATCATTCTACTACCTCCTCCGGCCTGTCTCCCCAACGTGACGTTTATGTATGTATGCTTATGTATGTATGCACGGTCGGAAGGGGTTCAATTTCGCTGCAAGTGTTTGCTTGTATGTGACAAATAAAGGTTCCATTCTAATATTGATTAGTAAGCATCCATCAATTGTAGTGGTGCATCTGCTAATTAGTGTTAAATAGCATACAAATACAGTGGTAGCATTTCAGTCACCATAACTGGAGCACAGATGGCTTGGATGGCTGCAGAGCTAACTGCAAAGCGTGTCATATTACTTGTTAGATAAGTGCAATGAAAATTCTCCAAAAGCACCAACACCACAGTCATGGCAGAGAGCTCCAGGTCAACATCTCAAAGTTCAGCCAGTTGTGAGTTGTTGGTTGTGAAGTTTCTGCTGTGGACAGTATCATTGGTACAACTTTTGCTTTAAACTATTCTTTATTTATTCCCATTCTTATCTATCAGCAACCGACAAATCTGATAGCTGTAGATATAGAAATAAAATCCAATCCAAATGTGTGCTGTAGGTTGATTGGAAACAAAAAAATAGGAAATAGGAAAAAATTATTTTACGAATACTTATTTTGCTCCTAAAGCAAAATCTTTAGGAGCAAAATTATACCACTGCTTTATAGTAAAGTCCACAAGTCTTATTTATTTATTTATTCAGTAGGTTTTTAGACTATATCCCACATAATGTATGCATGCAAACTGTATATAAATATATTTAAAATATGTTTTCTGGCTGTACCGACATGCCTTCGTCGCATTTAGCTTTTCCGTCTAAGGTGATCCAATTATTCCACAATATAGTGGCGCACAAGACCACTTTGTTTCAGCATTTGCAGCATTACAGTCTGAAAGTGCCTTACTGCTGCATGCAAACTGAATATATCAGTTCTATGAAAGTCTCATTATTATAGCTGGGGAGCTCATGCATGTTCTGTTGTTAGCAGGCACTTTGGTGGTACCTTCTTCTGGCTTCTGCTCTTTTTCTCTTGTCAAGATGCATTTTATGTCGCCAGCATTTTTGTGTTGTGATCATTTAAAGCATTTCTTGTGATATGCCGAGGCGCCGGAGTCTGATAGAATCTGTGAATGTGAGGCAGAGTGAAGGCTGAGTATTTATGAATGGCCTTTAACAGCAGGGGAGAGATGAACTGCTGGATTTTCCCTGCTCTTGTTTTTTCGCCTGCTCTCTCCTTCTCTCCTTCTCCCACCGCGAGTCAGTGCGTGTCGT
>VVHJ01026415.1:0-13798 GCA_015107715.1 Tylochromis polylepis
AATCAAAAAAACCCCCCCCCCCCCCCCCCCCCCCCCACTGACATGACCTCTGCGGCTACCACATCCAATTCCACCGGGCAAACCTCTGATGGCCCTACTCTTGCTAAACAGGTGAAAATAGACTTAAGAGTGACAGGACTTAGTGCTGCTGAATCCTTGATTTTATTTATTTTTTGCTGTGTTGTACATGCATCTATTTGAAAGAGTGAGTGTAAACACACACACACAAAATTTTATATGCTGGAATATGCAGAAAATAGGTTTAAATGTTAAACAAATTTCTTCAATTCAAAGACTGTTGCATATAATTTAATTTTTGCTTGATGCAATGTGCATAAAGTTAAAAGATTAAAACTAATAAAACAAGTTTTAAAAGTAGACTTTTTCATTTGATTCAATTTTATATGATGGATTATGCAGAAAAAATAGAATTGGGCTGAAAGGTCTATTGCTTTATAATGTATTCAGGTTGTGTATCATGGTTTTAAAAAGTAACTAAGTAATAAAGTAACTAATTACTTTTGAAAATAAGTCATCAGTAAAGTAACTTTCTTGGAGAAGTAATCAGAAATTAGTAACTAATTACTATTTTCAGGTAACTTGACCAACACTGGTTGCGCCCATGAAAAGATTTCTCTGCCTATACCAAAAAGCTTATTTGGTATTGTTTTTTGGATAATGGACACAACCCAAATACTCAACTCTGCTGCTCAACCAAAAACTGCATTTTCATTACAAATGTGGGACAATTTAAGGGGAAATAAACAGGCTTCCCAGCAATATAAGATTTTTGCCAAGATGCATTGTTACAACAAAGAAATCATTTACCAAAAATAAATTTCCATTATTTACATACAGGGGAGGTCAAAAGAGAGATACAACATTGCTTCTGCAGGATTCTATAAAACACTGTAGAAGCTCTGTCATGGTTTGGTTTTTCAAAATTGATGGAATTATAAACTAAGGAAAGTGCTGTTAGATTTTGATCCACCATGTAATACCATCTAGAAAGCATCTGCTTGGCAATGGCGTCATTTTTCAGCATGACAATGGTCCCAAACACAGTATCAGCGCAGTAAAAGCATACCTAGAACGACAGACAATGGAACACTATTAGTCATTAGAATTCAACTCTGCAGAGCAGTGTGAGATCATGTTGATAGCGAACAGAAGAAAAGGCTGCCAACATAAAAAATAGAACTTCTAATGTCCTTCAGCAAGCCTGGAGAACTATTCCACAAGACTACTTAAAGAAATGACAAGAAAGCTTGCCTCAGAGAGTTCAGACTATGCTGACGAATAAAGGTGGTCAAATATTGATATGTTGAAATATTGACTTTCATGCTTGGACCATACAAACTCTGTTGTTGCCTTATATTCTATATTTCCATGTATGTTTTCCCACTTTTCAGTAAATTGCTACATCTATTTCTGATTTTCCTACTAAAATATAAAGAAATGAGAGGTTGGTCAGAAGTTTTGCACAGAACTGTTGCATATATATTTTTCATTATTAGATTTACTAACTTTAACAAATATATTTAAAAAAGAGATATGACTTATCATGACTTACCGTTTCTATAAAACCTGCATTCTGGTCCTCAGAGTTTTTTGTCTTTATTATATTAATTGAAGACAGACAAAGCTGCCATTATGTTACTGTCATTCTTGCAGGGAATGTTTAACATCATGTACTATTCAACTAAGCTAATGTCTGAGAAATCAATTGCTGTATGCTCTCTCACACATGCCCAGATATTAAAGTTTCAGAGCCCTGTGAATTAATGTTTAATCCTGGAAGTGTTATGCAGGAAGAGCAATATGTTCCTTGTCCTCCCTTAGGCTAGTTGGCAGCCATGGAGCTCAGTGTAGCTTGAGTCAGAGCCTGTTTACCGGAGGGGGAAATGAGGGAGGAAGTGAAAAAAAAAAATCACAACAACACAGACGTCAAATGTCTTCTACGATAAGTTTTGTTACCTCGAAGGCAGATTATATCCTGAGACAGTGGCTTCTAAAAAATATTTGTAACGCCTTTGGGTTTACTGTCTTGGAAGTTACATAGAGTACGTTAGACATACCTTCAGACGTACACTCAAGCTTTCTTTGAGCTAAAAAAAAAAAAAAAGGAATGAAGGCTGAATTGATCCAGTATTAGGTATTTTAATATTAGGATTTTTCCAGACCTTTAAATCCTCTGAGTTTACTGATGTGTCTGCCGTCTTGACACAAGGTTTCTCAGTTAGAAAACAATTGGTCCAATGAGCACTATAGCAGAAATAAAAATCAGACAATCAGCACCATGGCTGGGATTAATGCCACTGTCAAGCTGTGCGCCACCACAGGGATGTTTTAAATGGCCGGTGCTTGCTTGTTTTCAGCACTCAGAAGCACTGCTAGTGAAAGACAAATGGAGAAACCTGGGCAACTGTTTTTACTTGAGTCCACTCTCCCAGCAAAACCAGTACGCTGGCACAACTACGCACTAGTCTCAACTTAAAATAACATTAGATGCCAGCAGATATGTGATATTTCTTAGCCAGTTGGCTAGGAAGAATTCAAATCCCCTTCTCCATGAAAATCAGTTAAGCGTGAGGGCAGTCAGACTGAAGATGGAAACAGAGTGTAACGAGTTGACAATTCTATCTGATATCAGGCTATGTTAGGATGATATGCTCCACTAGACTCACTGAGACTGATTAGATCTGACATGCACAGACAAAGAAAAACTGACAGAGACTGATGTCAAGCAAAGTACATTAACAAAGACAGGTAGGACAAAATGACAAAGGCGGGGTTCTAGAGCAGTTGAATAAACGAAAACAAAGAGGGAATTCTTGTACTTTAAGAAATATAACCTCCAAATGCACATGTTCCAAAATACCTACAGATATACATATATATACAAAAAGTCCAGAAGAAAAATACTGCAAAAGAAATACTCCAGCTGCTCATGAGTCCTCTAGAGAAGGCCTGATTTTGATAAGCAGTGACATTACTGTATGTGTGTGGGGGGTTTTGTTTTGTTTGATTTTCTTAAAAAATATATATTGTTGGAGCCAAACTGTTTTAGATTATGAATACCAGTCGTGGCTGATTACGCAGAAATACCATTTCTACAGTAAAGCATGGTGGTGGCAGCGTCATGCTGTGGGGATGTCTTTTCATCATCTATAACTGGGAGACTAGTCAGGGTCGAGGGAAAGATGAATGCAACATTGTACAGAGACATCCTTGATGATGACCTGCTCCAGAGCTCTCTGGATTTCAGACTGGAGTGTAGGTTCATCTTCCAACAGGATAACGACGTTAAGCACACACCCAAGATAACTACGAGAGGCTTCAGTACCGCTCTATGAGTGTCTTTCAGTGGCTTTGCCTGAGCCCAGACTTGAAGCCGATTGAACATCTCTGGTGAGACCTAAAAATGACTGTGCAGTGATGCTATCCATCCAACCTGATGGAGCTTGAGAGGTTCTGCAAAGCAGAATGGAGAAACTACCCAAAAGTAGGTGTGCCAAGATTGTAGCGTCTTAAACAAAAAGATATGAGGCTGTAATTGCTGCCAAAGGTGCTGTAACAAAGTACTGAGCTATATTTTGAGCTATATTTTGTCAATATGGGGTATTGTGTGTAGAATTTTGAAGTGAAAAATGAATTTCATCCATTTTTGAATAAGGTTATAACGTAACAAAATATGGAACAAGTGAAGCGCTGTGAATACTTTACGGATGCACTGTAAGAAAAGGTTGTCTGACTTCTTTGGATCATGTAAGGCTAGCCTGCAAAGCAGTCCACCATCTATACTGAAATCCAGTGCCAGGTGAGCACAGCTGGGCCCAACGATGCCAAGCTCTCCATCTTTGTCTCCCCCTGCTCTCCCTTTGCCCCCAACACTCACACAGACTGACCTGCCCCCTCTTGCCATCAGATGTCACTGGAGATGCATTTAAATCAGAATCTCAGTGATGGATTCTTTCCAAAAAGATAGATATATATAGCAGGAGAGAGAGAGAGAGAAGCCATCACTTTGGTAAACATTTCTTTCAGTCAGTTATTGTTTTTGTAATATTTTCTCCCTCTTGTCTCTTAAAAAGTAGAGGAGGATCAGCTTCCTCTGCCTCAGTGGACCAGCAGCCTCGCATAGATACCGAGACCCACTGTACAAGTTTATCATGTGTTTTTACATTTCATTTATCTTCCCTTATTATAAGTTGTTGCAGTATAATATCTACTTCTATTTTGTTGTGGTTATGTTTAAGCATGCATTGGATGGGAAGAATTTACTATTGATTAACAAAATGAAAACCACTACCTTTTCCAAACTCCTCTTAAGAACTTATGACTAAGCATGTGAATTCTTGTCTTGGTGAGGGAAAATACATTGATAAAGCATAGCATTGCAATATTGCCAATATTGTGATACTACATTAAATCGAATCAACCGAAAAACCATCCAACACTGGACTGCCCAAAGCTGGCGGGGGCTGCACACTCAAGACCACTTTAGACTGCAAAGCGACTGAAAATAATTACTGTCTAATTTATAAATGTGGGCAGATTGTGAACATGTCGCCATCAGTCTGAATGAGTCTTTGTCAATGAGCACAACTTGAGGGGACTTGACTCAGCTGGCTGCCAGCTGGCTGTATTCTGGTTATGTTCCTATAGAACATGAAGGTTGCTAAGTGCAAATATAATATATTATACAAATATAATGTGAATTCCTGTGTGTGTAGACAAGAACAGATATGTGATTTGTCGCAGCTAATTTCTCTATTATCTGAAACAGATTGCATGTAATTGCCAATTTGACCCCATTCAATCGCAGACTGATATTGGACTGACTCCTCTTTAATGGGTGGGTCAATCCAACAAAACTTCACATCATCATGCATACAGCAATGATTAGAATCTTTAAAAACATTCATTACAAATCCAAATTCTTTTGATTTTCCTACATATAAAGTTCATTTCATCATCTTCCTGTAAACATGATATGATGTTCTCCACATGCATTTGTTTCACTTCATGTTCAGTGTATGTCACCAATATGTAGCTTAACGATTACCAAAATTTGTTTCCGTGACAGAATTTTGTTCAAGTCGACACTAAATAGCGTAGGAAGAATTTGAAAAAGCACTGCAGTTCTGGCTTTTGCTAGCTAGTATACTACTGATAGTATTCGGAGAAGTTTAAGTCTTTCTTGCCAAAGTGGTTTGTGCGGTAATTTAGATGATCATGAAACATTATGTATATTCACATAAAATTCAGAAACTATGAGCCATACAGACTTCTAAAACTATGCTCTCTGTTCAAAATCAGAACAATTATGGAAAATGCTACAGCCAAACAGGATGACTGGAACTGAGGCAATTCCCAGACTATAATGTCACCTCAAACCCTTGATCCCTGTAGCTACAGGGATTTAAAAGATGGATTTGGAACAAGGAAATATTGATTTGGCTCCACTTCTCCTGTTGGTAGCTCAGGATTAAAGAAATAAGCCAATGTGGGCACTCTGACCACTTGACAAACTTCAAAACCTATGAATTTGTATGTGTCCCCATTTAAATACATATTGGTTAATGTGTGATTCATGTATGTAAATGTGCAAGTATGTGTACAACAAAATTTGTGTCAGCTGATCATTAAACTGTAGCCAGGCTATCTTTCTGATGATACTTTCAACTCCTCACATACAGGTCCTATGTGTTTACGTGGCACAGTCAGTGTAAGCTCCTCACTTGCAGACACCTCTGTTGAGCTGGAGCCTGGCAACGCGTGCGCTCCCTCTGTCTCAAACCACCTCTCTGTTCAGCTAGAGTGCTCTTTGTATGAAAGACACCCCTCTGTGTCCCTGGAATGGTTCTTATTTGCAGTCCATCTCGTTTGTTTTTTTTGTCGTACTTTTTTTCTTCCTGAAGTGAATCTAATTTTCTCTTTGCAGTCAATTTTGGTATTCCCAAGAAAACATTAAACAATGGAATTGAAATGACATGATTTATTTTTTATTGAAATGCAATCAAGCTTTTAATGAGTTCTTGTTCTCTATTTTATTGCCATTTTTTTATCTCTTTTGCCAATATCCACTGGTACAGATCCCAGGTTCAAAAATAATTTAAAACACTGAGGAGGTACTTTTAAAGTTCACAATCTGTTTGACCTCAGACTGCTATTTATAACACACAATACCTCATTCCTCCAGCTAGACAGAGATTTAGACTCAGAATTTCCCTGTTAAAAATCAGTACTTCACAAGCGATGTTGAGAGACTTTAAGAGGATTACATCGATGATGCGCCATTTTGTTAAAGAGTTTAACATTAGGGTTACTCTATTAAAGATAGTGCTTAAAATGTGTTAGCCAGGCTTTTTGTCTTGCTTCCCCTTGATGAAATTAAGAACAAAATCGGTGAAAGAAAAGTGTGCACTTCTCCTCGCAGTGTGAAGAATAGGTGTGGAGATGTGATTTAGAAACATGGCTGTCAGATTACTGGCTCCAGCTGTGGAGAAGAAGAGGCCATGCATCTGCTGGGTTTTCTCCGGAGGCTTATTGTCACACTGCACAGTAGACTGCTGTGTGCTGTCGCACAGCAGGGCCACGAAGGTCAGGACACGTGGTCTCTTCTTAAAGGTAGGGAAAGTACACCATAGTCCAGGCATATTTCGTGTTCTGGCTCCTTTTCCAGCTGGATAACCTCAACTCAACAGCCCTTGGGGTTTCAAGAACAATCCTGGGAGGCTTCAGCAGACTTTAGTGTGGCAACAGATATAGCTGCCCAAACTCTGAGGACTACGGTAGCAGAATAAAAGTAACATTCATCTAAAAGTTGCCACCATCCAACTGTTATCTTGAAATCAGCAAACAGGGAAAGCTTCTGCAATCTCGCATCTATCACTCAAATCTTCTCTTGTTTGAAAATTTCAAGAGATGGCAGTCAAATTAATGAGCCGTTTTATCGTTTGCCACCTTTCGTTGGTCTTGCTCGGGAGTTAATAAAACTGTCAATAATAAAAATCTGTCTCAGCGTGGAGGAAATTTATTTCCCTGTTTATTACATGGTTATTTTCCATGTGTTATAGCTCCAGTTTTATATACAGCCATATAAGAAAAGAGTCCAGAAATGTGGATGTCTGTGAAACAATCACTGTGTTAAAGCAATAATGGCGCATTGGATTTATGCGTCTGGAGAACACAGGATGCCACCTTAGCTCTCACCCACTACCTCTTACACACACACACAAACTCACACATGCACACGCACACACATCCCCCCCATCTCTTCCCAGCATCACCTAAACTCTCCACCATCTGTGCCACATCTCACTCTGGGCAATTCTGCAGCACCTTTCTGTCTCATTTACCATTTCCCTGTTTGCCTCCCTACAGTTTTCTTCTCCATCTCCACACTCATGTTCATTTTGTGGATCAGCATCAGGATACATTTAACCATTAAGAGGTTACGAGTGGGTTTATATTAAGTTGCCTTTGGCTAAACAGACCTCTCAGAGTGTCTCTAGATCATCTTTTCAATTAGATACAACAGATTAATACTTATCTCTGTGTCCAAGCTGCACTGCATGTGTGAGGGGGAGAATTTTGCCAAATCTAATTTTTTATTTTTTTTTTACAGTGTGTTGTTGTTAAATGGGTTGTGTTTCTGGTGTTCCCTCAAAAGACATAATGGAACAACTCGCAATTGATGGATGTTACTGCAGAAAATGAATATGAATGCATTATATCAGTAATATTTTTCCCCAGTCGTTATTAATTCTAGATTTAGTTTGGCAAATAGATTTGTTTTTTTGGATTGATGCCCAAGTACTGTGTCATGAAGGATTCATTATTCAAAAATAAAACTGAAACTAGGGCATTCCTGTTGTAAACTGTTTGAGATAAATAATGCTGAAAGGTTTCAAAAAACCTTTTCATGTTCACTTTACATTCATTTTTTGTTTGTTTTTTTGGCACGGGGGTGGGGGTATTTATTTTTTCTTTACTACAGAAGGGGTTCAAGACTGTATATTTTAGCAGCTTATTTTATTGCTATGGATTTCATAGTATATCTCAAATGTGCCCGGTTCAAAAACCCAGAAAAGGGAAGCTCTATACCGTCTATGTGATAGTCAAAGAGCCCTTCGAGAAGGAAATCTGTGGTTTGCTTCACCCAAACAACAGATGCTGTATATAAATTATGTAATAAAGTCATTAGAAAATAATTTCCTGAGTTGTGAATTTATGGAGAAATCCATTTTTTTGTGATGAGAAGCCTTTGAAGAGAGCTTCTTTTTTTTTCGCTCTCTCTCTTCTGCTCTGGTTAAAACATTAATATGTTTTAACCAGAGCAAATACCTGAGTATTCAAGTTCAAGAAAACAATTTTTTTATTAACTTTTTTTCATTTCATGCTCCTCAGTCCCTGTCCCTCTGAGAAGGCTAAGTCTTTGGTGTTTGTTGATGGCAACATGCTCTGCATTTCTGATTATATTTCAAAGGTGATGATTGAAGACATTGATTCTCATCTTGACTGATGTCGTATAATTGGGCTTGGTATCTGTTGTTAGTGTCTGATGAAAGATCTCCTCTTATCCACAGCTGGTCTGCTACCTTTGATGGCACTTGTTTTAATCTTTGTGGTGCATTTCCAAAACTGATTTTAAAGGTTTTATTTACAGATGAAGCACCGCAAGATGCAAAATTGATTTGTTTTTGTTTGTTCGACGGTGCACGCTTCTAAATGACAAACAAGTTTGTAGCTGAAAGTTGAACAATGATTTGTGTGGGCAGGTAACTCTGGAGAGGTCAAGTGACTCTAATGTCTTCAGACAGCTGAAGATGCAGTTTCTTCATTAAGACAGCTAGTGTCAGCATTATTCTGGCTCCATTGGGGGGCAAATAATTAAAGAGAGGCCCAAGATAAACGTCACTGGGACAGACAGGTTACCTCTTCTGATGACCTTCTCTCATCCAGGCAGCAGATTTTAATTAGAGAGTAAAAACCTTACAGCATAATGAGGGAAAGTGCATGGTTGTCCATCACAACTGTCCATTATGGGTGAATTACCTATAAAATAGGTGTTTTTCCCCAAAGTGGGAAAACAGTTGAGCCAATAAGAAAATTTGGGTGGGACTGAGATATCTTGTTAGCGCTGAGCAACAAAAAAATAAATAAATAAAATTGCCACAAAAATTGTTATCTGAGCCACTCCTCAGTGACTTGGCAATTTTATTAGTGTAAATAAAACGACATAACAAAAAGTTTTTTTTCCACCAAGAAATAGAAAAAGTTGGAATCTTGTTTGACACCAGGTTAATTTAAGGCATCTTTATTTTTGCCAGAATTTTCAGCTTTAGTGAATGTTTTAATAAACATAGGTGCAGGGTGTACTTTCTGAAACTGTTTAAGAGGGCGATGTTTTGAATGTCTTCTTAAAAAAAAGAACTTTAACATTTATGATGTAACTTTTATATAATTAATTTTAACTACCTTAGTGACCTAAACTTAACCACTAATCGCTTTAATTGAAAATCCTAAATTACAAATTAAGAGACTGAGAGTCTTAATTTATAATTTAAGATTCTCAGTCTCTCATCTTTTATATTTTCCTCTTGCAGGCACAGGAGATATGTTTTAATATAAAACAAAAGGTTATTTTTTAAGGTATTTTAACACATCACAGCTAAATCCCTCATTTCAGAGAGCACCAGGGGTTGCAGTTATCTCAAAATAATCTCAAAATACACATGTGCTCTCAAAAAAATAAGTTAGTAAATGAAAAGTATAGGACTTGGTCACGGACTTGAACTTCAGTTACCTATCTTTCCACCTTTACCCATATCTCTGGAAACCCCTGATAACAGGGACGTGAACAACCCCCATTTTACAGCATCACGGACTTTAATGTCTAACTTGTGGTTTATCCAGTGACTAATGGTCAAGCTAGGTTTGATGTTTTCACACTGAAGTGTAGCCGCTCCTTCGCATAGGCTCATCACAGTGGCTGCCCCATCAGTTGCAAAGCCAACAAGCCATTAACATGTCTTCAAGGTTTCCCTGTATATCAAGGCCTTCTAGCAAGATGACGCAGGTAGCAGCCCCGGTGCATGACTGTAATTCATCTAGTTGAAATAAGACAGTGCTCATCTCACCTTCTGAATTCTGATGTAGATTGTCAGGCGTGTGTTTGACCATGACATTCAGTATAATAATAGTTGTAGAGGGGTTTTTTTGTTTTGTTTTTGTGAGTCTTGTAAATTTGATAAATATGGTTTTCTCATGTTTTTAAACCTTTTATTTACTCAGTGGTAAGTGGTTTAAATGTTGAAACACCTTATTCATGATAGGTAACTGAAAAGTCGTGGATGGCTCAAGGTGGATTTGAAATAGGACCATGATCATCCCACTGATGTGTTATCAATTTTATTGTCACAGAAACACAAGCGCCGACATCAAAAGTCCATTTCTGTTCACAAAAATCCCCTAGTGTGCTGCAAGGGGAGTGGATTCTGTCCCTACCAGGGATAAAATTACTCATCGGGAATAAAAAATGACTCCTCCCACCCTACTCTAATCCCTCAGCAAATTGCACTAACCATAAATGTAATATTGATTCTGTCAATTAAGCCACAATCAGAACTATTTAGGCCTTTACTGATCCTCATGTCAAAATAAACCTCTTTAGTGTTACACTTTTAACAACAGGTTGGTTTTTTTTGACTGCCCATTTTGCTGTGATTGGCATACTTTGGCTTACATTCTAGGATATTATGTGAAAAATAAAATGCATTTAAGAGAATAAGGATATTGCAACAAAGAAAACTGCCCTGAATGTCTCGAAATGTACCTTTTTTTTAAAATTCATGCATTTCATTGGGTGAGCGAGCATCCTTACATCTGGAGGAGGTTTGTTTAGACATTTGTTGCGTCTGACGTTGCTAGCCACTGTTGTCATCTTCTGGTTAAATGATGCATGAAAGTGAATATCCATCTTCCGTGATCAAAAGCGTTATGTGATGACAGTACGACACATGCATTATAAACAATCTGGTTGGTTGTGGAAGTGAAAATACCAGACTGCGCTCTGTCCCTCAGAGAGAGAAGCACACAACTGCCATTATGTTCAATAATATAAATTTAAAAGTGCTTCTATATCCATTTGTCCAAACAATCAAGCATTTCAAACACTCACCACTGTTCTTCCTTAAAAATAAACCTAAACTTGCATTGCAACCCCTGAGACCCACACGAGCGACAAAAAAAAAGCAAAAAAAAAAAAAAAGCTGGGGAATAAAAAGTGAAAAATCTGTGAAATCTTGGTCAGTAGTTTGATTCAAGAATAAATGGCCCACTGTGTAAAGGTAGGGGAGCATTATGTGATATAACAAGCTTATTTGTGAAAACACAAGTGGTAATGTGAGGGAGAGTCAGAGGAGGGTTTGCAGCATTAAAGTGCACAGCAAGAAATCACTCAGCCTACGTGAATAAGCCTCCAGGCGGTCAACTCAGCTGATGGGAGAGAAATACCACTGCCATTAAAGCCCTCTCAACACCTGTGTGGATTTCTTAAATTGAAACTGTCCGACTTTGGAGAGTGAAAGAGCAGTGGGGGAAGGTGAAGCTGCTGTACAGACAAATGCCAAGTAAAAGGTGGAATGAAGAGGAGAGAGATGGACAGAGCAGCCAAGAAGAAGTGAGAGAAAAACAGCAAAATGTCCACTCCTGCTTCCTGTGATTACAGTGCTATTATTTAAATGTCAGTGCCTGTCTGTCCATATGTCAGTCTCGTACGGGAGAAATTTATGTGAGCTCTGAACAATGTGTTATTGTCATCTTTATTTCTATTAATTTAAATAGGAGAAAAAAGTGTGCAAGTGTGCGAGAGAGCATGTGTGCGCATGTGTATTTTATTAGCAAGAAAGGGGAAGAGAAATGGAGAGCAGAGAGAGGGAGAGAGAAAGCTAGCACTCTTGTCTCAGCCCCTCTGTTGATGCACACAGAACAAGGTTAATTACTTTTCTGACCTTCTCTGGAAGCTTAAAGAAATATTCCAGCCATAGCCTGAATAGATAGCACCACTAGAGATGCTGAGTCAATGGCCAAACAGTGAAAAATGAAACACCGCTGAATCTTTTAAGTGTAACCTTATTTACCTTCACCATTACTTATCAAATGTTTCAATAAAACTGCCTGCATCACTGATTTAATGTCACAAAAAGAGCGGGATTGCGTTTTTTTTCTACCTGCAGCTGCTCGCTAATATTGATTTTTTTATTTTTTAAACGTATGCAAAGCATTCAACTTTTTTTTACACATTTGAGATATGCTTAAGTGGATTATTCTGGATATAAAACATCAGTCTACAAGGCTGCAAAAACACTTAACCTTATAAATATGAAATATGTCCATAAATACTGTACTTACTGTACAGAGCTGTTACAAGACACCAAACACAGAAACCATGAAATAAATGTGATTAGAATTTGTATTAATTTGTTTGTTGTGTTTTTTATTTTTCAATTCTGAAAGAATACTATGAGCAGAAATATCTGCTTTGGTTGTCTGTACCCTGCAGTGTGCTTCCTATTATGCACGAGTTCCAAAACCCTACTGAAACGAAAAAAAACATTAGCAAAAAGCTTATTTAGATTCGCATCAGGATGAGTTGCAAAATTAAGCTAGATTTTTAATCTAAAAATGAAAATGATGATTACAATAATTTTACTTTACCTGCAAGCAGTTTTCAGCAGAGAAGTGAATATTTCTGTGACATACAGTACCATGCAAAAGTCTTGAGTAACCCCTTCTTTATATTTTGCTTCCAATGAGCCAGACTTGAGCAGTAGTTCTCCAGGATTTCTGATTTTCTTGTTCTTTGGACACTGGCTATTTTTTACACCACCAGTGTTGTAAAGGTACATTCCTCAAAAAAATTAAAGGAACAAGTTTTAACCAGAGTATAGTATCAAGTCAGTTCAACCTCTTGGATATTGATCTAGTTGGTTAAGTAGCAGAGGGGGTTGTTAATCAGTTTTATCTGTTTTAGTGTTAATGAAATTAACAACAGGTGCACTAGAGGGGAAAAAGTGAGGCAACCTCCAGTATGGAGGAGATTCCAGGAGACAGGCAGGTACTCTAGGAGAGATGGACAGGGTCGTAGAAGGTCCTTAAGCCATCAGCAGGACTAGTATCTGCTGTTTTGTGCAAGAAAGAACAGGAAGGGCACCGCAAGAGCTACAAAATGACTACTGTGATTGTCTCTGACCAAACAATCAGAAACAGACCTTATGAGGGTGACCTGCATGCCCAACATCTTCTAGTGGGCCTGTGCTCACTATCCCGCACCGTGGAGTCCGATTTGTATTTGCCATAGAATACCAGAAGTGGCAAGTCCACCACTGGCTCTCTATGGTTTTGACAGATGAGAGCAGGTTCACCCTGAGCACAAGTGACAGATGTGAAAGGGTCTGGAGAAGCCGTGGAGACTGTTATGTTGCCTGTAACATTGTTTGGTATGAGTGGTTGGGTGGTGGGTGTGTGATGGTCTGGGGAGGCATATCAAGGTCATCAAAGACCTCTACAGGCTAGGCAACCTGATTGCCATTAGGTGTGGGGATGAGAACCTTGGACCCACTGTCAGACCCTATGCTGGTGCAGTGGGTACTCAGTTCTTTATGGTGTACAACAATGCCTGGTCTCATGTGGCGAGAGTATGCAGGTAGTTCCTGCAAGATAAAGGAATTGATACCACTGATTGCCCCCACGCTCCCCTGACCTAAATCCAGTATCACACCTTATTTCT
>VVHJ01026417.1:2289-14466 GCA_015107715.1 Tylochromis polylepis
TTGTATTTATAAGTTTATTGTGCTTTTTAACCTCCTAGGACCGGGCGTCCACATATGTGGACATCACATTTTGGGTTGTCTAGACCACAATACTAAATTTTGCTAGGGCCTGATATCCACTTACGAGGACATTATGCTGCCACTGTTCTATCGAAATTTAAAACGAACGTCCTCATATGTGGAAATCATTTTTCTCAGACTCTACATGAGGTAAAAAGATGATTTATTTAGTTTTTACATTCATCAGGTCCCAATCAGCCCAAATAGCAAAGAGAAATTAAAAATGCACGCCTTGAAAGAGTTCAGGTCTTAGGAGGTTAAGGCTTTAAAAACAAAAACAAAAAAAAACAGTACCTTGCAGAGTTTGTCAGCGTTCACTATAAAAGCATTGTGGGATAGCAGGTCAACACTTTCACAGTTGGCTGCAGCAGCACGATGTTTCACAAATGGACACATGTCACGATCTCAGCCTCTGTTCCTGCTTTCTTACTTCTTCAGGCTGGACGACACTTTTTAGCTTTTCTAAGCAGGAAGAGAAGGTAAAACTGATTTTGTTTGCAGTGACTCACTTGTATGACGTATCTCAGTAAATCATTGCCAGGACACTGAAATCTGCACACCTATAAATGGAATACAATCATGTTCATGTTTCGCTGTGGGGAAAAGGGTCTGTTTTTACGAAACTGTCTCGATATGAGCTTCATTCAGATTGCCCACTCACTCACTCACCCACTACACCTGGTTTACCTCTACATAATTAGTCTATCATGTAGCAGAAAGCTGTTGATACATTTCAGACAGTAGCAGGTCGCACCACACGTCTATAATAAAATACAACATTACGACATATTTGAGGCGCCGCTCATATTTCTCCAAAACATTACAGTGGGAATGGCTCTATAAAGGTCAGATTTAGATTTGGTTTAGACTATCAAGCTGAACTGTGTCCTCTTGCCCTCGTGCCTGCGATGGGCACTGGATCTCCTATAGTACTCGCACAGTTATCCATCAACTTTCATTTCATTTTCGGGAAGTGGGTGAAGTTGCAGCAAAAGAAAATGGCTTGGGTCGTCCAAGCGGTGAGAAAACATTGTATATGTCTGTCAAAAAATGGGGCGTTGATAGTCTCACACTGGGGAACGCAGAGGGTTCACCTTCAGCATGTCCATGGTCTTGCTTGTTACCTGACTCGTTGCCTGGGGGATAGAAACTGGATGCTTCAAATGATAACCGCTTGGTTTTAGCTGCAGAGCCAGGTATTTTTTTTTTTATTCCACCTTTATTTGTACAGGTAGTATAACTGAGACTCAAACCTGTTATTTACTCCGATATCACCACCAGTAAGTAATACTTATAGTAAATGATACTTGTTTTAAACAGACTTTTTAGGTATGTCATTTTAATATTTATTTGTGGTTTACTCCAAGTGGTGGAGGAGTTTAAGTATCTTGTGTTCCTGTTCACAAGTGTTGGGATAGAGGAGTGCGAGATTGACTGATGGACTGGTACAGAGAGAGTTGAGCGTAAATCCAGGTGTTGATGTACTGGTTGATCTGCATCCCTGTACTAACCTATGGTTACAAGCTTTTAGGTAAAGACAGAGAGAATGATATAACAGGTATAAGCAGCCAAAATGTGTTTTCTCTGAAGAATGGCTGGGCTCAGGGTGAGAAGTTAAGCCATTCAGGTGGTACTCAGAGTATACCTGTTACTCCTCCACATCAAAAGACGCCAACTGAGGTGGTTCCTAATAGGATGCCTTGTGGGCACCTGGGGGAGGTGTTCCGGACATGTCCTACTAGGTGGAGGCTCCGGCAGAAGACCAGACATGCTGGAGAGATTACGTCTCTCCCAGGCTGGCCTGCGGATGCCTCATTGTTCCCCGGAATGAGCTGGAGGAGGTGGCTTCTCTGCTTAGGCTGCTTCCTACTCAACTCAGGAACTCAGGACTGTGGAAATGTAATAACAATGTTATTATAAATAACGAATCACATTATTATTAGTAGTAGTAGTAGCACACAAGTTTGCACATTTAGGACATAACTGGACTTAAAGGGATGCCATTCAGTACAGAATAGCTGTTACACTCTTTTATGTACATCAGTTGTGAGTTGTGAAAGCCCAGACAGCTTCCTAGAAGGAGGTCTAGGATGGGAAGGGTCTTTGTTTATTTTCTTTCCCCTGCTGAGACACCAAAACCTGGAGATGTCCTCTAGGGAGGGCAGCGGGCAGCCGATAGTTCTTTAGGCAGTGCTGATAACCTTCTGCACAGCTTTCCTGTATGCCACTGAGTAGCCAGCATGCCACACTACGGCGCTGTGCATCAGTACAGTCTCAGCAGTGGAGGAGGACACCAACAGCTTTTCCTCTGTGCAATTCGTCCGCACCACTCCAAGGAAATACAGTGTCTGATAGGGCTTTTATTTTAAAGAAAGCTGTTGCCGTGGCAACAACTACCACAGATCTGAAAAGAGAACTTGTTGAACTTGATGTATGTTCTCTAAAAGTGAGGTCCGGGATGATATCACAGAGCGCACAGAGAGGTCAGACGAGACTTTCAGATCTGAGAATAGCAGGTGTCCTGGAAGCTTTGAGACAATATCTTAAATAAGTCACATTTTTTATTTTTTATGAACTCTGTAATTTTTTTTTTTTATTACACTTATTAATAGAGAACAAAGATCAGTGCACTCTCCACCTTTACTTGCACTGATTTATCTCAGCAAACGTGTAAAACAACCATTGGCTCGCCATCCTCTCATTAAAGAACAACCAAAATAATCTATGCACCCCAACAGTGAGTCAAACCAGTGACATCCAGCTGTTAGGCCCATCCTGAGTGACCACACAGTGAACTGTTTACAACACAGTTTTATCATAATGAAGAGAGAGAGCCTGAAATATTGCACCACAAAACAAATGAGACAGAATTTACATGCAGATATGCATAAATGTCTTAAAAGTGTCGTTTATGTTTTCAAACATGCTGAAGTATTATGAGCGGACAACGTCCGACTGTCTCCTCACAACCATTTAATAACCAAATTACATGTCAGTCGACTTTCTTTGGATTAACAAAAGACGCTTTTAATTTATTCACTGACGTAATCTGACTGACACTTCTTGCTTTGTCAGACTGGAAGTAATGTAAACGTCCATCTATTCAGTTTTTGCCACCGTGGTACATCCAGCTCTGAGCCTGGAGATAACGTCGCCATTTCAACCATTTTTGTTGGGATATCAAACTCTCCCACGTGTGAAGAGCCCTGCGACCGGCTGGGGACCCACGCTGTATCCTTCTTGCCACCATTTGACAGCGGTGTTAGGCTCCAGACCAACCGTGACCCTGAAGTGGACAAGCGGTTCTGAAAAATAGATGGACGGCAATGAATCTCCAATATTGCAAATATTTCACATGTGAGTTACTTCACAGAATAACATTATTTAAGCTAAACTCTCAAATGTGGTCTCTCTATGTGTTTTTATACTATTTTGTATTAAAATCTTGCTGTTTGGGCAGAAGAAGAGACGGCTGAGACGTCTCTGGAGCATTTATTTGCACCAGGCACTCTCAGTGGGCAAATCACATTAGCTCCAAAGGCTCTGATGCCTCTGTCTTTATTTTCTGAGAGCAGACAGGCTGCAGTGCATGATGGTAGAGCTTCTGTTACTTTTGGTGTGTCTTTCGAGAATTTGTGGCGCACTAAATTTCGGCTAAAGTTTACAGACAATCTGAGATGTTAAACACTGCCAGAAAATGCCTTATTCACCGGATATTGCTCTTTACTCTTCAGGAAACGAATGTGCAATTCAAACACAACCCCTGCTATTCTCCAAAGGTCCACCAGATGTCCTTGGACTTTTAACCAGCCTTAATCACCTAATTCCCTACACCTGTCAGCTCACCTGTTCCCTGTCAGCTTCCCAGTCTTCTCACTCCTTGTGAGGTTCAGAGTGTTGCTCAGGCTGCTGCTGTCAGGACTTTGTTCGAGTTTTGATTGCTTGGACAGTAACTCTGATCACAAAGTCACTGCATGCAGAATTATGTGGACTTCCTCCTGAAAACGAGCTTTTGATTATTGTTTCATATGTATGAAGAAATGTTAATTTAAAGTTGTAGACAAACTAGTAAACATTAGTTTACAGTTAGATTCTGTTTGTGAAAGACTAAGAAGTGGCCTGATTGTTATTTTTAAATCATCAGTGTAACAGCAATCACGTACTTTTTTCTGGTGTTTTTATTGGGGACTAATATCGACTCAGTGTTGGATTGTGACAGTTAAAGCCAGATTGCTGTCACAAAACTGGAAACGCCAACAGCTTTTGAAGCTCCGTATGGCTTTGTTAAAACAGGCTTTTTGTTAACTGACATTTCTGACTTTTTGTTTTAGAAGAATCGGTAATGTGACCAGAAGATCTCGGCTCCGGTAGCAAACGTCACGTGCCGAGTATCACTTATATGCTGTTCTGTTTTGTGTCTTTGCGAGTTTAGTTTACTGAAACAATGAGGTGTTTGGGTTTAGCTGAAAACTTTCTTTCGCTATTAAAGATAATTTGCAGACAGTTTGTGGCTCCAGACTTCTTTTGTGCAGCACGCTGAGCTTGCTGTGTCAAAGGCACTGAATTTAGGATTTTAATTTCAGAGAAAGGAAAGCAAGCGGCTTTTTTTTTTTTTTTCATCGTGCAGAGAAAGCAACAGCAGCATCGTTGTGGCTTTTTTTTTTTTCACTTGAGCACAGCAGAAACTGAAAGAGGAAGGAGCTGCTGTCAATATCTGACTGATAGTACGGTGTGAGCAAGCTGTGAGCAGTTATTTGTCTGTCAGCCAAGAAATTCACAGAGTGCCAAATACATCCACATACAAAAGATTAATCTGGAAGACAAGCTCACCATGGAATAATACAAGAGTGAAAAACAACAGCTGGTAAATAATTATGCATCTGTCTGCATAAACGTTAACTTCCTTACATTCGGGGCGTTTTAAGAATGGACATCTTCACCTCCATCAAGCTCTGTTATCCTTAGAGGATCTCTGGAGAAACTATTCCAGTTTTCATGGAAGCAAAACAAAAGACGTCCTTTTTAAATAGTAAACTATTTGAAAACCTGCACAAATAGAATCGAGTCGATTGTTTGAACAGGGAGCTGCCAGGCTGGAGAAAAAGAGGAGGACCACAGAGAATATTCATGGATGTAGTGAAGGAGGACATGTAAATGCAGAGAGGCAGATGATCCACGGTGTGACCCCGAAAGAAAGGAGCTGAAAGAAGTAGTTTTGGTTGAGCAGTGGCTGGAAATCCTGTGGTGTTCTGAGGTTTTCTGATTGAATCTCTGCTCAGGCGCTAACCCGTTCTCATCTCATACAAACGCAGGGAAGAGATGCAGCTCTTCAACCCTCCTCTGGCATTAACGACGACATAAAATCTGTGCACCAGAAGCTTCATGGCATGGGGGTTCCTGTAGGTGTAATGTATAAAGCAGGGGTGGGGGAAGTCCAGGCCTCGAGGGCCGGTGTCCTGCAGGTCTTAGATGTGTCCTTGATCCAACACAGCTGATTTAAATGACTAAATTACCTCCTCAGCATGTCTTGAAGTTCTCCAGAGGCCTGGTAATGAACTAATTAGGAACTAGGTGTGTTGACCCAGGGTGATATCTAAAACCTGCAGGACACCGGCACTTGAGGCCTGGAGTTGTCTACCCCTGCTGTAAAGACATAAGGTGATCAGACATCTCCCACATTTTGAACACTCTTTGTGAACTTCTTAATTTGCAAGTACAGTGCTAGTGTGCCAGTCTATGTGCTTTGGCATGGGGTACACATTTATTAAGAACTTAAAGTGATTTGAGCGCCAGATTTGTGTTTGCCACCCCTCCACTACAATGATAACTTAAAACTAGGGGTCTTACCCAGAGGCCTCCAGGACCTGTTCAGTTTTCCGTCCGTGAACTGACCACCTCTGATGTTGTACGATGCCTCCTGACACACAGAAAGTGTTGAATTTAGTTCTTTGCCGAACCAAAAACAGTGCAAATAATCTCAGTACCCCTGACTTTGTGCACCGCAGTGTTGCTATGTCAGTACAGGGAACACGAGCTGCAGCAACAAACCTCAAATCAAATTATTGCTTAAAAATATCCCAGCGTGCTTCAGCATTAACATTTTTCCTTCATCTGGGTAAAGCACAAAGCAGGAAAAATAACAGCAGATAAACCGGAGTGTGTGCAAAGAGACGCGCACACATCTACACTTGTATCGGCTGGTGCGTCTTCGTCTGTCACTGTTTACATAGAAGCTGCAGAGATTAGGGAGTCCTGTTTACTGCATGAGAGCACGTTGATAAGATCGGTGAAGCTTTGGAGACAGAAACAGAGAAACCCCAAAGGAAATAGAAGATGGTGAAAGAGAGGCTGAGTATCAGAGCAAGGTTAATGAAGTAAAGTAGACACAACAACTCCACCCAGAAAGTACCGAGGACAGTAAAAGTCTTCACATTCATTCAAGAGGAAAACACCTGAAAAAGCTTCTGGTAATAGATGTGTTTTGGATTTTGGAAGAGGCTAAGAAGCCTGGGGAGGGGTGATCCTGGACTATCTGACTGCTGAGTTTGTAGTCCTGTAGACAAATTCAGCGTGAGGTCACTTTTTGAACGAGTCCCAAGTGGCTGCTTAGCCAGCCCGCAGTTGTATACAGTTCACTGCTCAGATGGATCAGTGCACTAAGGACCACAGTTACTCAGTGAGAGCTGAGCCTCTTGCTGCATCTGCAAGCTGAGAGACTCTGATATTCGAGTAAAAAAGATCTGCGCCAGTCTGTCCTGTTAGAAAAGCAACTAAACACAAGCTGTTCCACACACGAATCACTCGAACCACTCTCACTTTTAGAGCTTGACAACACCTCGCTGTATTATTGCAACACATTCACAAAACACTTTGAGTGTCATTTCTGTTGGTGATGAAACCTGTGTTGATGTTGAAATGGCTGACAGCCATCCTGTGTCTTGTGCATGCGATAAAATGACACTCAGACATTCTTTAGGCAGCAGGTCTAGCAAGACAGACAGCAGTGATTCACGTTTGTTGATCTGAAAAGTGCATTTTGCTTTCAAACAACCTCACTACAACAGTATGAAAAGGGGGTTTATGGGCTCTCTACTCTTAAAAAAGGACTTTGCAATGATCGGGTGTCATTAGCAAACACCGACCTTAGGGGAAATGAAGAGAAGCATGCACAGTTACAGCTGTGCTGCTGGTGCAGTAAGGGGAAATGCATGCTTGGTCTTAAAAATGCTTCACTCAAAAAGTCTCTATAATGGTCCTTTTTTAACATTTTTTATCCAGAATGGAGGGAGTGTGTAATTGGTTCAGTTTGTCTGTCAGTCTGTTTGTTATCAGTTTAGCATCCACAGTTTAAGCTATCGTTTTCAAATTTTGTGTGACGGTAGATGCCGATAACAACTCAAGCTGCTTTAATTTTAGTCAAAATCGGATCAAGGTCACACCAAATGTGAAAATCAGTAAAAACTGTGTTACCCACAATTTTTTATGGATTGTCTTCAAACTTTACAGCAATGTACTAGGCCTATACAGGAGCACTAAGGTTGGCTAAGTATTTGGGCTTGACCTTCACTATTAGTGCCCAAGGTCAAAATTGACCTTAAAAAAGAAATGTGAAGAAACCATATCGATTAATATAGCATATGAAAAGGCATCGAGAGAGCTGTATCACACACTTTTTATTTTTTCAGTACGATACCCTACAACGTCACAGTGATGCTGTAACGGGCTGATGTCAGCATGTTGTCTTAAAAACATTATAAAACATCAAAGCTGTAGTAAAGCAGTTGTGCTGTCTGCTCTTGTTGTGTCTGTATTTCTGTGCCTTTTCTCATTGGATGCACTATTTAAAAGGTACGCACATGTTAAAACCAACAATTTGGCTGATGGTTCCAGTATGAAGAGAAAACAAAGAAACTCTTTCAGTCCTTCCCTGAGCTGCTGATGAATGAGTACCAGTGTACAGATGTTGGCATGGCTAAACTCTAATAACATGTACCCGCGAGTCCTGCTAAAATGATGAGCTCTCCATCTGAGTCTGTGTAAAACTCGTCTTTCACTTTAGCGCAATACATCCAAAAGGACAGAGGTGGCTCTTTTCAGCACTTCTGCTTTACAAGTTAACTTGTTTCAGCTGTGGCTCATCTGCCTCCATCTCACATCCCCACCACCCTCTTTTGTCACACCAGCACTCTGCACGTCCTCCTTCACTGCAACCGTTAACCTCCTCTGTGGTCTTCCTCTGTTCCTCCTGCCTGACAGCTCCATCTTCAACATCTTTTGTCCAGTATATCCTCCATCTCTCCTCATGTCTAAGCTATCTCAGCCTCGCCTCTCCCACCTTGTTTCCAGACTGCTCGACCTGAGTTTTCTAAACCCGTCCATTTTAGTCACTCCCAATGAAAATCTAAACATCTCGAGCTCTGCCTCCAGTCTTTTTGTCAGTGCCACCGTCTCCAAACCGTACATCACAGCTGGGCTTGGTACAGCCTACAATGGATATATATATATATTCATTCATTCATCCATCCATCGTCTTCCGCTTATCCGGGGCCGGGTTGCGGTGGCACCAGCCTAAGCAGAGAAGCCCAGACCTCCCTCTCCCCGGCCACCTCATCCAGCTTATCTG
Source organism: Tylochromis polylepis (assembly GCA_015107715.1). Lineage (NCBI taxonomy): Eukaryota > Metazoa > Chordata > Actinopteri > Cichliformes > Cichlidae > Tylochromis > Tylochromis polylepis. Next base: position 10,973 of record VVHJ01026417.1, read on the forward strand.
GGAGAACACCAAGGAGTTCCAGCCGAGAGATATAATCTCTCCAGCGTGTCCTGGGTTTGCCGTGTGTGATTACCCCTGTTACACTGCTGGGTGTTTTGTGATGTGCAAAAACACAATAAATCATTTAAAAACTTTTCCCACCTTTAATGCGACCTATAACTGCTACAATTCAGTTGAAGAACAAAGAAATCTGTTAGGGGAAAAAATAAAGATTAAAAAACGCACAAAGTTGGTTGCATAAGTGTGCACACTCAGGTAAGAGTTTATCAGCATAGCAACCTTCACCTTGCAATATTTGCCCCGTCTTTCTTGCCAAAGCGCTCCGAATCTGTCTGATTGTGTAGGCCTCTCTTGTGTGCAGGTTACCCCACAGGGGTGTGAACATGTTTAATATCCACTGCATGCTCATCCAATCATCCAGTGTTGACTTGACTCGCAAAGTTTACCTCTACATTACAGTGCCTATCAAAGGTTACAGTGCCTGTGACCTTTGACCTCTGCCTGTGTCCCGTAGGATCCGGTCACAGGCCTTCTCCCGGCAAGCCCAGATCAGCCTGACGCCTGGGTCCGTGACAATGTTTACAGCATCGTGTCCGTGTGGGCGCTCAGCCTGGCCTACAGGAAGAACGCCGACCGGGATGAGGACAAAGCGAAGGCCTACGAGCTGGAACAGGTAGGCGTGCGCCTGCGGGTGGAGGGCGTTGAGGTCAAGAGGTTGTGTTTTTATTCCCTGACTTGGCTTGCTGGGTTGTTTATTTAAAGTTGTGCAGGCTGAGGTGTAAATGTTGACATTTAAGCATCTGTCTGTGTCTCTAGAGTGTGGTGAAGCTAATGAGAGGCGTCCTGCAGTGCATAATGAGGCAGGTAGGATATCTCCATTCTGTTTGTCTTTAACTTCTCTGTTAGATACACATCACTTCCTCTCTCTCTTCTTTTTGTTTTTTATTTTATTTTATTTTATCAGCTTCTCGCGTGCTCTCATTGTGACATTTATTACTTTTATTAAACTTGAATGTGCTGTCGTCAGCTTGATTTATTATTTTTTCCCTTTAACTGCACTCGAGCATTGTTTGATCTCCTCAGTCATTTCCCCGGTTTATATATAAATGTGAACATTATTGTTGTCATTTTAAATAACAATGATTCCATATTTCTAATCTCTGCATTAATTTTGGCATTTTGTACATTTGTGCAGTTCTGTGATTACATTTGCTGGATATTTTATTATTTATTAAAGTTTAGGAATCATTGCACATTTTTTGGGCTCGCTCTTTTCACACACTTTAAAAAAGAATCTCTCCACCCATCTTACCCTCCTCCTGCCCCAACAGCTAGATAAGGTGGAGAAGTTTAAATACAGCCGGAGTACCTCCGACTCGCTCCACGCCAAGTACAACACCAAGACCTGCGCGACGGTCGTCGGGGACAATCAGTGGGGTCACCTGCAGGTCGACGCCACCTCGCTCTTCCTGTTCTTCCTTGCTCAGATGACTGCGTCCGGTAGGAGGGAACCTTTAAAATCCCCTTTAAAACAGATGAACCTAAACTAAAAAGGATTATAATAAAACCAGAACCAGTACTCATAGATGTTGTTGTTACCTTCAGTCTGCTTGCGTCAGACTTCCTGTTGCCAAAGAATCATTGTTAATATTTTTTACCATTTGTTTGGATTTAATTGAAGGAAGAGTTGTTCAGTGATTTTTATGCCATGTTGGTCAGACTTGGGCCTTAGTTACACAGTTGTGGTTACTGTGATCACTAGCAGATTGTCGTGATTGCCAGTGGTTTGCACAGAAAGCCCAATTTACATGCAAGTTGGGGAATGTACATTTTTCCTTAGAAACCAGTGGTTGCTGGGGCTGACTGAGACCTTAAAGTGGCTGAACATTGCACCAAGAACAACTCTCATCGCTTCAAAATGTGAACTTAACCCAGTTGAAACTGGCAGATGAAGGGTTTTGAGATGCGCTTTTTTTTTTTTTTTTGGTAGTTAAGTGGGACAAAAGTTGCGGCTTTCAAACATATGAAATTAAAATCCAGGGGAGTTCAATTTAAAATGCTTTAAGTCAACAGGAGCATGGCCTCAGTGCATTTGTTTCCTTTCTGTTTGGGTGTATTTCTTTGGAAAGATCAAAATGGAAAATAAAAAGCAAGGAAATGAAGCACAACAATAGTAACTAAACTCAGTGAAAATATAGACATGATACAATTTAAAGAAAAAAAAACTTTTTCCTGCTCTCTTCTTCACAAGGGAATGAAAACTAGAACAAAATCAATCCAAATTCAACATAAGTCCAGGCACTGTGATATTTTCTTGTCTTGTATCGTTTGCCTGCCAGACCCTAGAAAAATAATTTCCCACAGACCAAAGAGGCATCTTTAGCTGTGATGTTTTGTCAGAGCGCCCCTGAAACTCCCAGTCTACCTTCATGTGTGAGAAAATAAAAGCAACGTTTGCATCAAAACAAAATGTGGTCGTGTCGTGGTACACTGGCAGATACGTAGCATAACATGAATGTTAAAGCAGTGTCACATATTTAAAAACATTTATCACTAAAATCAGTGAAATTGTGAGAAATAATTCTGATCTCAGTGTTGATTCAAGTAATCGGGATAATCATTTTGGGTCACGCAGCTGCGGAAGAAACCTTTTGGATTTGGAAACAAAATTAGTAATTGGTCTATTAAAATAATGAATCTGAGGAAAATTTGTGCAAAATTAATGCTCCCAAAATTATTGTGATAATTTAAATTTAGGTTCCTGCGCTCATTGTTTACGCCTGTGTCCCAGGTCTTCATATCATCTACACCCAGGACGAAGTGGACGTAGTTCAGAATCTCATGTTCTACATTGAGGCGGCTTACAAAGTGGCCGTAAGTCCGCTTTATTCTATTCCATCTCCACAGAAAACGAATGCTTCTTTTCCCGAAGCTGAAATGTTTTATTTATTCCGTCTTCTTGTTTCTGTTTTCCCTCAGGATTATGGGATGTGGGAAAGGGGAGACAAAACCAACCAGGGCATCACCGAGCTGAACGCCAGCTCTATCGGCATGGCCAAGGTTGGCACAGACACACACAAACATGCAATAAATGCAGACATCTATGACGCTTTAACAAGCTCGGGAGGACAAAATAAGTGAGAGCAGAGCTTCCCACCGCACTGGAGGAACAGGTGCTCCGGTAAAAATGTCTGGCACTGTCAAAGGTGCCCAGCGGCCTTTACGCTGACATTTAGAAGACCCTGACTCCACAGAGCTAAGTCTGGATCACATTCAGTGCTGAAAGTATCTCAGCAGCAGCATGTCAGTAAATGTTCAGATAAAGTCGAAAAGGGTGACAGTCATGCTTTTTTCTTTTCTTTTTTTTTCTCAGTATGTTTTTAATTTTATTGAATTCTCTGCAGCACATTTGATCTCAGTCGGGGAAAATCTGCATCTTTCAGTGAGACTGAAGCTTTAATGTCACTGGTAAACATTACTGTGTTGAGTTTTCT
>VVHJ01026421.1:0-15189 GCA_015107715.1 Tylochromis polylepis
CCAGGTAAGCCGTCTCGATGTTGTCGGAGATCAGACCCACAACAACAGTGTCGTCAGCACACCTGACAGTGGAGGTGGTGTCTGATGTGGCTACACAGTCATAAGTGTACAGTGAGTACAGCAAGGGGCTTAAAACACAGCCCTGAAGCACTCTAGTACCGAGTGAGATAGAGGGGGAGACATGTTTTTCCACTCTCACTGATTGGGGTCTGTCTGTGAGGAAGTTGAGGATCCACTGACACAGTGAAGGACTCAGTCCTAGATCCTTCAACTTGGTGAAAAGCTTAGAGGGAATTATTGTGTTAAATGCTGAACTGTAGTCCACGAAGAGCATCCTAACATAATTCCCTCTGCCATTGTCCAGGTGACTCAGGGATGTGTGGAGCAGGTGTGATATGGCATCGTCTGTGGAACGATTAGTCCGGTATGCAAACTGAAGTGGGTCAATGGTGGTATTCATTGCATAGTTTTAACTGGAAACATTCCTCAGAGAGCTCGGTCCATATTGACGTGATAGCATCACACAGTTAGTGCAGATTTGTTGGCTGCACATCCATGATTTGAATTTTGGTGTTCCATCACATCCCAAAGGTGCGAGATTAAGATCTAGTGGCTATGGATGCCATTTGAGTACAGTGAACATTGTGATGTTAAAGAAACCAGTTAGAGATCATCTAAGCTTTGTGACATGGTGTGTTGTCCTGTACAAGGCCACAGCCATCAGAAGATGGGTACACTGTGATTATAAAGGGATGGACATGGTCAGGAGCATGTAGGCTTTGGGGTTTAATCCATGCTCAGTTGGTACTAAGGCGCCCAAAGTGTGCCAAGAAAATATCCCCACACCATTACACTCCAAACAACAAAGTAAATCATTGATACAAGGCAGAAAGGAGACATATTTTCATGTTGTTTAAGCCAAATTCTGGCCCTACCATCTGAATGTCGCTCCAGAAAACAAGACTCAACCGACCAACATTATTCTAGTCTTCTGGTGTTCAATTTTGCAGAGGCCATGCAAATTGTAGCGTCAATTTCCTGTTCTTAGCTGACAGGAGTGGTATCTGATGTGGTCTTCTGCTGCTGTAACCCATTGCTTAAATGTGTTGTGCACTCAGAGATGCTCTTCTGCATACCTTGTTCGTAACAAGTGTTTTTTTTTCAGTTACTATTCCTTACCTATCAGCTTGAAGTATTGAGGCCGTTCTACTTTGAACTTTAGCATCCCAGAGACATTTTCACTCAGACAGCTGAAGCTCACTGGATGCAAACAATTTTCTGTAAACCCCAGTCATGGTTGTGTGGAAAAAAAACCCCCAGTATATCAGCAGTTTCTGAAATACTCAGACAAGGCACCAACAGCCAAATCACTTAAGTCACCTTTCCTCCACACTCTGATGCTCTATTTGAACTTCAGCAAGTCATCTTGACCATGTCTACATGCCTAAATGAACTGAGTTGTTGCCATGTGACTCGCTAATTAGTTATTTCTGTTAACAAGTAGTTGAACAGGTGTACCTCACAAAATAGCTGGTGAGTGTGATTTTCATAGAATTTCATACTTCACTAATTTCATTTGTTTGTTCTGCATAATTTCAATGAGATACATTTTGAATTGTTTAATATTCCATACATTGCTGTGTGACTCACTTTCAGGTAATGGATAACCAAGACATTCATATTGTGCCCAACACCCTCATGATTGTTGGTCTCGCCTCCCTGGGCATCAACTACTTTGCATCAAAGATCTGTCAGGATGCCCTGGATGCTGGGCGATTCCCTCGCTGGAAGAACTTCTTGAAGCCCTACTTCGCCGTCTCTTGCTTCTTCACCGTGCTCATGCTGCTAGCTGTCATCATGAGCTACGCAATGAAGGGCAGTCTGGAGTCTTCTCTAAAGGCTGGCCTGAGGAATGGCATCCGCTTCTACAAGGACACAGACACACCAGGCCGCTGCTTCCAGAAGCAGAACATCGATCGCCTGCAGATGGAGTTTCAGTGTTGTGGGAACAATAACTTCAGGGATTGGTTCGAGGTCCAGTGGATCAGCAACCGCTACCTTGATTTCAGCTCTAAGGAAGTGAAAGAGTAAGGGGCTGGAGGGTAGTGGGTTTCACATTTGTGCATATTCTTGAAAAATGAAAGAATTCTAATTGAAATACTGTGACTAAAGAGAACAATCATGTGGTAACAGTGCGAGTAATCCCTCATTTGTTTCTATAGCCGGATCAAGAGCAATGTGGATGGCCGTTACTTGGTAGATGGAGTCCCATTCAGTTGCTGTAACCCCAGTTCTCCACGACCATGCATCCAGTATCATCTTACAAACAATTCAGCTCACTATAACTATGATTACCAAACTGAGGAGCTCAACATCTACCTCCGAGGGTGCAGAGAGGCTCTGGTCAACTACTACATGGGCCTGATGAACACAATTGGGGCTGGAGTGCTGTCAATCTTCCTCTTGCAGGTAAACCCCACAATGATTTCAGGCAGAGATGGTGGTGCCACAGTGAGCTTGTAATTTATAAGATGGGAGACACACAACACTGGGTTTTAAAGTACTGACCCCTATCTAACTTGCTCCCCAATCGCTTTTGCAGGGCTCTGTGCTGGTGAGCTTGCGCCTCCTGCAGACAGCCATGGAGGCAGTGGCAGGAAAGGAAAACACTGAAATCGAGACAGAAGGGTACTTGCTAGAGAAGGGAGTGAAAGAAACCATCATGGAGTACCTCGACCCTGTGCTGAAGTTCCTCCTGCTCAAAAACCAGGTGGAAGAAGGCAGTGCTGCAGCCACAACAGCTGCTACTCCAACTCCCACCTAAACCACATTTTCCATTTAAAAACATCACATGTAAATAACTTGTACAAGAAGGCAACTAAGGAATGATTTCAATTTTTAAAAAAGAACACAAATAACAAATTTCTGTGAATTTCACAAATTTAGGGATAGTGTTTTTGTTTTTTTTTATTGTCAGATGATCATCACAGGTAAAGTTGATCTATACAGTGTTACTCTAATTCCCACTCAAATTCTAACTTGGTGTCTTTATTGCCAGTAAATCTACCCATAGCAGCTATGATTAATCCAGTTTTCAGACACTTGTACTCCTTAAAATGAATAAGATGCTTAAAATAATGAGAACTTTTTTATTGTTTATCACTTTTATTTTGCCTGTTATCCACTGCACAAGATTAACAAATCCTTGATTGTTATATGTTTACAGTCCTACAGATATATGCAATTACCAATATTGCTTTTGAAAGTGGTGTGCATTGTAATCACACACTCACAAGACTTGTTTGTGTCAAAAGCAATAAAACAGTCACCCATGAATCAGAGGATAAACATTAATCAAAGAGCAAGTGTACAAAAATTATATTTTTTTTTTGGAAGATGTAAAGCTGACTGTAGAGAGACATGAGGCACAATGCTCTGCTGCGCAACAGGATTATGACAATAATAATATATAAAAGATGACTTATTAAAGTTTGAGTTTACTAAATGCCTTATGGAGTGGAGTTGTTTTATTATTTTCTTTGTGATGTAAATACAGCACACAGAGACATTAAAATACTTCATTTGTCACCTTCCATGACGGTGGCTGTGAGATAGCACTTTCTCCCCGCCTCTCTTCTCTCACTCAGTGAAAGGAATCAGATTACAAAGGCCGATTAATCGATGTCAGTAATGCAGTGAAAGCCATCAAGTGTGTCCTCTGTTCTGACACCTTAGCTGCTAAATCCCATTAGTTAATACCCAGCCTGCTGCCTTTGCAGTTAGACACCTGCGTCAGGTGACAGCACAGTGAACCATATGAAGGCTTATACAAATTTGAAAAGGTGAAAAATAATAATACTGAGACTGGTAAAGCTGAGCTATAATCTTTCAAACACAAAGTTATATAGCCATGCCAATATGTAATGTAATGTATTTCCCTAAAACTGTGCAAGGCAGTTTGATAAAAAAAGAAAAAAAAGAATGACTTTATTGTTTACATACATGCCTTTTTTGCACACTACAAAGTGCAGTATTTCCATCATGTTATTTACACCGATCAGGCATAACTGATGATCTCTTCATCTTGGCAAGAGTTTGTGTGTGGGATATATTAGGGAACATTTTGAAGCAGGGAAATTGGGCGAGAAAAAGGATTTGAGAGAGTTTGATAAGGTTTGATCAGTTCCCCAGGTCTCAATCCAGATGAGCATCTGTGTGACGTTCAGGACAAACAAGTCCGATCGGTGGAGGCCCCATGTCGCACCTTACAGGACTTAAAGGATCTGTTGGGTGCCAGATACCACAGCACACCTCCAGGGGTCTAGTGGAGTCCATGCCTCGATGGGTCAGGGTTGTTTTGGCAAACACAGTATTAGGCAGGTGGTCATAATGTTATGCCTGGTCGGTGTATATTTAGAGTCACTGTTTTTAAATCTGTTGAAAAGATTCATGACTCTTTATTGTCATTATTCAAGTATAACATAATTATGGCAATACGCCCTGACATGGTGCATAAAACTTAAATAACAGGTCAATATACTGCCAAGAATATGAACACGTACAATTTAAGAAGTCTATAAATATGGGAAAATACAATGGGTGATATTAAACTATAGTAAATGCAATCCAATAAATACCAATTTGTGAGACTGTTAAGACTGTATCAGATCACAGATGATTCATGAGGGCGTCTGAAGCTGTGACTGCGTCGAATCGATTGTATTACCGTGGCTGTAATCTGTTTTTCGCAGGTAAATTTAATGACAGTCAGCAGATAAACAGAATTAATCCGCTACCTGCTGAAATACAGCTGCGATGACGTTTCAGTCACGTGACGGGACGACGCACTCTCTGACGTTCGCCTCATCTTTTCCGGTCTTTCTGAGGATCAAATCTTTTTGACCCGATCTCCTGCTAACGGCTTCAAAGTGTACACTCTGTCAGTCAGTGAACTTTCAAAGTACCCCCAGACGAACATGTATGGATATTCGCTTCCAGTTGCTTCCTTGACTGTTTAATTTAGAAATATTTGAATTGCTGTGGTTAAAAAAACCTCTAGCTTGACCGTCACACCCAAGCAATGGGGAACGGTTTAGAATAACCAAGTCGTTCGGGAGTCGCATAATTTGAAACTGTTGCAGCTGCTAGAAGAGCTAGTTCAGGGTAGCTGGGAAGCTGTGGTGAGGATTTTTAATTAGTTAATGTGCTTGGCCACAGTATTTACAAAATAAACAGGATCTCATCTAGAGAAGCGAGTGGACGGAAACTTAAAGGAACTGGCAGGTAGGTGGACAACAGGGACACTGGAACATAGTAGTTTCATCACTTGCTATTAATAGGGGGTCACTCTGTTAAACAAAACACACACAAAGTTAGCCAATGGGCCAGATAGCTTCGGTATCTAAATTGTTTCCTACTGGCAGATAAATGAGGCGCATTAACACGTCTAAAATGATCGCAGTGACGTCCAGTGTTGGTAATATTTCCGATGCCTAGCTTATTTAGCTAGCATGGTGTTTTCAACTCCCTTTTAGCTAACGTTAGTCAACGCAATTCACTTTTTTGTGTGTTGAGTTATTCTCTCTAATGTCTACCTCTAATGCCCGGCTGTGTTTGGGTATGTAAGGGGCAGCCCTGTTAAAACTGAGGAGCTAGCTATTGTTTTATCCATGGGCCGCGGGATGTTGCCCATTTCAGCGACCTCCGTGTTTGTTGTCTCTCTGTAACGGTATGAAGGCTGTTCTAGAAATGTTCGAAGCCACGTTAAAAACCGTAACAGTTATATGTTGGTGCTCAAGGAGCACTGCGGTTGAACAGGGTGAGGTCAGCAGTCGACTGACTGGGATGTAGTGATCGTATAGGATCGTTCTCAGGTTAAAAACACGAGGTGGCGCTGGGTCAGGTGTTAAACCCTGACTTTTGTTTTGAACAAAATAAAACAGAAAGAGCACCAAGTGGAATAAAGTGATAAGGATGCACCCATTCCTGCTGTTAATACCTGGTCTAGTTATCTCTGAAGTGGTTACTTAGCTGTAATGCTTTATTTAGAGATATATAGTATGTGGCTATTCCCAAGGTATTACACACGTTTTAAGAATGTCATTATGAGCAGCACACACACTTACACCGCTCTGCTGGCATTTCTTGTTAGCATATCATATATGAATAACTTGAGAGTCCATTAGGGTTGGGATTCTGGTATATCGCAGGTGTGCTGCCTCTGTTGCCATTTCTGTGTTCAACTGCGACATGTTTGTGTTCCTCAAGTGCAGCTTACAGTACTGTGTTGCTTTTCACTCCTGGTGATTGTTTTGACTCACCCATCAGACACTTGGGTGCATTTCTAGCCATCCCTTCTGGTTGCATTGCTCCTCTCTGTAAAGTATCTTGTCTTGTGTCTGTGTTGTTACTGGTCTGAATTTTTGGTGTTTTCGTTTCAGGTTAGATATGGAAGGAGATGAGTGCAGTTTTCCTCCAGATTCATCAGACGATCACTCGCTAAGAGGAAGTGTGGCTTCCTCTGCGACACTATCCCGTGGTACCGTGCCACGCAGTCTCACCCAGATTACTTTATCATGCTAAAAAAAACAAAAGTAGTTCATCCCTTATTATTATTGTTGTTATTAATATTATTATTAATCTTTTTACTTTTTTTCTAATTATGTTTGTTCACACAGCTCAAGATGTGCTTATATACTTATTTGGTGACAGTGCAGTACACTTAACTGTAGAAGGGGTCGGCAGTGTCACCGTGCAGGAGCTGGGCCGCAACGTTCGTGACGCTCTCCATATTCCTGAGTCTGTACAGGATGTTTTTGCCTTCTGGCTTTGCTCTCCACTGCTTGGTTAGAACTCTTTCCCCCCATATTTCTGTCACTTGACACAAGTAAAACATATTGCTGTATAACTTTTTCCTCACTCCCTATCTTCAGAACTGCAGTTAAAGACGAGGCATCAACCGTACAAGCTGTGTCGGCAGTGGCACGACTTGCTGTATCGCTTCACCGAGGCTTCAGAGGAAGACATTTCACAAGGTCAGAGTTCTGAGTTACGTGCACCACCAAACACTGGACTGAAGAAAAGCTGTCAACACAAGAAATCTAGTTTCTGTAATGAAAGCATGACAGGAACTCTGTACGGGAAAAGGGTGGTTGCAGTGTACAAAGAGATGAAAGGAAAGATAATGGCTTCTACCGCTGAGTGGTAGATTATTCTTGTAAATCCTTCCTAATAAGATGAAGTAAAGCTTTTCGCTTACAGAGTATGCCCTCTTATATTGCCATAATAACATTTAAACAGCTGCATCCTCTACAGACTGAAGAGTATTATTCTATAGTTCCTAAAACATTGTGTTTACCAATGAGCTGCACGTAAACATCAGTCCAGTCCAGTAAATGGCACTCTCTGTCTGCCTTAAGCTAACTTCTGTCACCAGCCTGGTTTTCTGCATCCAAACACAGCCTGCACATTTTTACGTGCTGACAACAGCTTGTTTCTTTTTCTGCAGCTGTTTCGTCTTTATTTCTAGCTTACTTATAAGTTAATGGTGGTTGCTGGCTTACTCGAGCTAAATAATGGATAAAAGTGCTGTCAGGTTTGCTTGGATGAGATAAAAGAGAAACAAGGAAAAGGAGGCATTGACATGATGGGTGTTAAACTGCTGTTGTTGAACAGGAAAAGAAACGACTGAAACGGGTAGAAAATCAAAGTGAATATAGAACAACCATTTGGAGGAGCAAAAAAAGAGACGTTATATTCCACTCTTTGAGAGATTATGTGATCCTTTTAGGATTACAGCAGTTCTTATGAGATAATTCATTAGCATCCATTAGCATGGGTTATGCAGAACAGTATAGCAAAAGTTTTTCGTTTCTTAAATAGAACTATTAGTCACTGCTTGTGTTAGACTTAAGGTTAAGTACAGCACATTTTAAATGAGTTGGAAGTGGGGTAAGAGGCACTGACTCAGTCTGCTGTTTTGTTTTGTTTTCTGTTTGTTTTTTTGTCATAAAACCTCCCCCTCAGAGACGATCAGCCCACACGTTTGCAGTGTGGCAGGTGATTTAGTCTACAGTGACAGCTTTCCACCAATAAAGCATAAAAAGTATCACACAGGTATTGTATAATCCCTTAAAAGCTGTTACTTTTGCTGTGGAGTAAATTCCACCCACGGCACAGGACTGTGAGCCACAGCAGAGTGGGCTCGAGGGGACTCACATTGTCTTTATACCCTCACTCCTCCACACTGGATGGTGAGGCTGAATGTCATCCAATGTGGACTTGAAAACTTCACCAGACAGTAATGCGTGATTGTCCTCTGCCTTTTTACAGATGAACCATGTCTCCAGTACAGACGCAGTGTGTTTTATCAGAAATCGAAAGAGCTGCAGGTATTCTTAACTCTGCTAGAACTTTCACTAATCTCACAATGGTGAAAACAGTGTTATACTTAGGGGGTAACGGGGGGCCTGCATTTAATTTTTCTGAAGATTTTGTCTAATTTACTGACTTCACATGGCTTGTGGAACTAACAGTGCTTCCTTGTGTTAAACAGCTATTCAAAGGCCACGTTGCAAAGTGCTTCACACATAGCAGCAAATTAAAGTTGACGGCTCATAATGTTAATGGTTTTTATTATGAAATATGTCAAATCAATTTTAACAAGTGACGCTAAATGAAATACAAATTTTGACTTAATTAGACAAAAACTCTTTCAACTCAAAGTTAATGTGCGTACTGTGACCTACTGTCTCACTCCTGAGCAGATACAAGATGAGGGAGTGTTGCGCCTTCTTTATGAGGAAGCCAGGAGCAACATCCTCACCGGTCGATACCCCTGCGACCCTGAGCATTGGACTAGTCTTGGAGCTTTGTCTCTTGCTCTTGATGAGGGAACTAGTCTGGACAGCCAACAGTTTACTACAACTATAAGGTAAGAAGTAACTATAAGGCACTGACATATTATCTTAGCAACTGCTCATAAATAACTACGCATGACGATGTTAGGGGAAATTTGTTTATGTTTCATGTGCCTGAAAGAAAAAAGTATTGGCCAGTATGTCTTAAAAATCCTATATCAGTCGGGCTTCTAGGTCCGATATTATAGTTTTTGGGTTTTTTTTCCATCGAAAGTAAGTTGTGAGCTACAAGCTTAAGGAAAGGCTAGATTTTGTCAGTTTCAGTCATTTATCTACAGGACAATGACAATTTGAAAGCAATTGCTTCTTTCGACTTCACTTATATGTTCCTCTTTACATAATAGAAAAGGAAGAAATTGGTCTTCAGACCCCGCTGATGTTTATTTTATGTGTTTTGTTAGTGGTCTGGTCACATTCAGTCATTGGCATATTCACATTATGTAAATAAATGCATTTTTCCATCCACCTAAAATATTTAAAATAAATTTTTGCTTAAGGCCTTGGTAATTTAGTGGGATTCATTTTTCTTAAAAAGCATTTCTTAAAGCATACATAAGGAAACTGCAGAGTCAGTGAAGTTAATACATATCTGTGAAAGTGAGCCAGTTGCGTGCCATTTCAGAAAAGTAATCCTTGCTTAATCTGACTAACTTTTTCCCAGTATTCTACTCTGTGTTTGTGTACTCTAGCAGTTAGAGAATGTGCTCATACATGTTCACACAGACTTTGCAGTTTATGCAAAATGAAGCAGTATCTCTCTTCCATTTTTTATATTTTTATCTGTGGTTCTGCCTTTTATAAATCTGTCAGACTTGGAGAGGAGTCCTCTCTACAGCACAGCCTAATGTAGTAGAAAAAAATCAATAATGTAAAAAGCACCACCCAAACCATTTCCCACAGCCCGCATATTCCTAAATTAGGGGTCTGATAGACCGAGTAGCTTTGAGTGCTTCACTACAGTCAGTGACGATGCGATGCAGTCCTGTAAAAGGTACACAGATATTGTGAAAAAGGGCAATAGTCCTCCTTTTGTTTGAGAAGCCTTTTTTTTTTTTAAATTAACAGTTGCCTGAACACTGCAGTGTTTTTCTAAGTACTTGTTGGTGTGCAGGGACAGTAAGGCATTTCTAATGAAAACATTCATCATGGGTTTCTTCTCCATCAGGTTGTCTAAGATCCACTGCAATTGAAGTACTAACAAGTGACACTGTACATAGAATACAGCATTAGGTGTATTATTATTATTATTAGTGTAACCTCTTTTACTCTTAGAAGCATCTTACAGACAGGCACCCATGGCTGCACAAAAACATGCATATTTATAGACTTTTTAAGGAAGTTTTTGCTTATGGTGTTGCAAAATCTGACTCTGTGTTTTTATCTCCTGTCTGAACTTCCTCTCTGCTGTTCCAAAGCAATTTACTGACCGATTCATAAGTATTATACTACGAAAGATAATCTGATGTTCTTACTGCATGAACATAAACAATAATGCTGCACCCCAACCAGTTTAAAGATGAGATGAGATACTTGCTTTGTCCTGTACATAAAGCTTTCACGTTAACTGTCCAAAGTAGAGCAAAATAGATTCCTATGATGGCCGATGACGAGACAAATCTTGGCAATTCTTTGAAGTGTGTTTATGGGTTATTTTAAATATAGATGCTCTCATCAGAAGATTTCTACATAATTATATGAAATAGATTCTGTAAGAGAAGTAGTTCTCTCGCACTTAAGGAGCTTGTTTATCTAAGAATGTGAGTGGTAGTATTTAAGGAGGAAAGGTCAAAAAACTTGAGCTACACCCTAAACAACTTAATTGGGAGATGAGTGCATTTTGTCCTTTGGTCTCACAAAAAATTGCAGTAAGACGCGCTGCGAAGAACATTTAAATGAGACAAACGTGAAAGATTGACAGCTGGGTAAATTAGGAAAGAAGGGAAGGCGAGAGGAAAATACTTCACAGATCTGATGCAAACCTCTGTCCTCTGTTTCCCACAGGGAGAAGAAGCTGTCTTCTTATCTGCCTGCACATGTCACCGTGGGGAGCGGAGGCTTGTTCTCTACTTTGCGAGGGAAGTCAAGCCGTCAGGTCGGGCTGGAGCAGAACCTTTTTAAGGAGTACAGTAAGATCAGCACATCTGCTGGAAGCTCTTCTGAGCCCACGCAGCTCCTACACCAGTACCTCAACACGTGTCACACACTGCCTTATTATGGGTATGAATTAGCATAATGACACATTTATGCATTTTTTAATGTATTTTTTCAAAGAAGGCAAATGATTAACTTTAAATGTAAAAACAGGTGCGCTTTCTTCTTTGGGGAGATTGACAAACCAGCGCAGGGGATCCTGCAAAGGGGAAAACGTAAAGCTGTCAACATCGGGATCTGCCTGGAGGGGGTTTATGTGATGGATGTCAAAGAGAAGGTGAGCAGTGGTTCACACCTTTCGTAAAACAGCAGCCGCACATGCCGTGTTTCTCACTCTGTGTTTCTGTTCCTGTTGTGAAAATGTTTTCCTGCAGCATGTGCTGCTTGGCCTGCGCTTCAGTGAGCTCTCCTGGGACCACAGCTACCCCGAGGACGAGGGGGATTCACACATCCTGTGGCTCGAATTTGACGGAGATGAAGACGGCACTCCTGTCAACAAGTTGCTAAAGATCTACTCAAAACAGGTAAGAAATTTTTTCCATCCATCCACTTTCATCCGCTCATCCAGGGCCGGGGCACCGCGGCAGCAGCCTTAGCAGAGAAGTCCAGACCTCCTTTCCCCTCGCTACCTCCTCCAGCTCACCCAAGGGGAACACTGAGGCATTCCCAGGCCTTGGGGAATCTTCTTGGGAATCTCCATTTGGAGAAAGCCTCTATCCACTGTCCTCAGTTTTCAACTATGAACGCTGGCTGTTTAAAAACTTTTTATGAAATTTAAAAAAATAATATGGTTTGAATATCTCCACTGTCTTTGCTCTATTCAAGTTTGTCTTACGGCTGTCAGCTGTAGTCCTCTGACGCATGTTCAAATGAGATGTTTTCAACTGGGACAAAAGATGCCATCACTTCTCAAGAGCACCTGCTGTTTGTGAGATTTCCAGGATTG
Source organism: Tylochromis polylepis (assembly GCA_015107715.1). NCBI lineage: Eukaryota > Metazoa > Chordata > Actinopteri > Cichliformes > Cichlidae > Tylochromis > Tylochromis polylepis. Next base: position 12,016 of record VVHJ01026421.1, read on the forward strand.
AGTGAAGCAGCTGTGCATATTTATGTTTAGATGAGTATAACTCTTGATATAGGTGTTGAAGCCTAAAAAATATCAAGTCATTTTTGTGCTTCAGGTATATCATCCTCATTCAGTGAATGTGGCACCAAAAAGTTGTTACCTAATAGCAGATGCAATTAAGCATTATCACCATAATCACCAGGCTCTAGTCTTGGTAGGGCTGTGGGATATGACGAAATATATCGGAAGATGGAATTAAAACGTCTGTTGTTTCATATTGTACCGTCATTTATTTTGTGCTGTCACAAAACACACTGTTTACTGCAATATTTTTTTGCCAAAACGAGTCAAGCAGCTTGTTCCTAAACAAGGGGCTACATAGTTGTGTTGTGAAAAGTCTGACATGGACCAGAAAACTGTTCTTTGCAAAATTACACCACAAACCAGTCCCCACCACAGACTCCAACACAACAAACCTGTTCTAGCACCTACGCAGGAATCACATGAAAGAGTATGGAGAGAGTTCACGAATGAGAAGCAAAAAAAGAGCTGTTAGGTGCTCAAAATAAAACAGAGTCAAGTGTTAGAACAGCCTTTACCCTCGGCGTGCCATATAATAGACTCACAAAGATGTAAGGAGATGATAGCAGCCATTGCAACTATCTATAAAGACACGGTCCTAACTTATGTCGAGAAACAGGGATTTCTACATTGGTCAAAACACTTGACACCAGGTCTGTAAAGCTGAAAACACTTCACACAAGTCCAGTTGCCTCATTTATATTATGAGTGTCGGGCCAAAGCATTGGAGGAAATCTACAACGTAGCATGCTACACTGCAACATCAAATGTATGCACAGTGCACTTCATCTGAGACCGGGCACACTGCAGTCAGTGTTTGCAGACGTGCCGTTTTCCTGACGACCGTGCAGCCCTCAGGGAAGCTCTCGAGTCATAGGGACTGTGTGAGGGTCATCTAGTATGTGCCACAAAGGATGATGCCACATAAGACCCATATTTATTTTGTTTAAAGTGTTAATTAGCTTTATATAGTTGTTAGTGTGCATTTGCATTTAATATATGTTGTGAGTATTTTGTGTTTGGTCTTCAGTCATTTGATATTGAAAAGTGATTTAGATTTTATACTTTATTATTTTATGCTTACATTCTTAGTCAAATATATGTTGAGATGTTATACATAAAAGGACAAAAATAATCGTGTGTGAATGGGTACTCTTCATTTTTTTATTAATTAAGGGTAAAAAATAATTTGTACATGTGGTGATTATATAAACTATTCACTTCTACGATCACTACTATGATATGAGATTTTGGTCACATCCCCCAGCCCCAAGTCTTAGGATGTCTGGGTTCTGTAATAGGCCATTAAACAACAGACTACAGCAGACTCAGTTGTGATTTTTTTTTTCTTTTTTTTTTTCCCGCTTTTCTTTTTTTCCCCTCCAACCAGGCGGAGCTAATGAGCGGCTTCATCGAGTTTTGCGTGGAGCTCAAGTCTGCGTCCGAGGGGGCAGCTGCAGCCGAGATGGACGGTGAGGTAAGTTTGTCACAGCAGCCCGGTGGACAGGAAGAAAGGAGCAAGAATGGGCGTGGAGGAAGACGCGGGATGCTGCACAGGCAAGGCAGCGTTGTGTGCAGCCGAGTCGAATCGCTCAACACCATCAACTACGTCGACAATGGTGAGTGCCAATCTTGTTTAACAGCAGCATTATCCTTTCTGGAGTTAGCTCCTTCTGTGCCATTTCACTGTGTCAGAGATTTTTTTTCAGCGTTTGTTCATTTTTGTGTTTTTTAGGAAAAGAAATCAAACGCTTGAAGCCCAAGAGAGCCGCGTCTTTCTTCGCCCGACAGGCGTCTGCAGTGTCCTACTCTGCAGTGCAAACAGAGAGTCTGGAGCAGGGTTAAAGTCGCTGATCAGATCTGACCCGTTCCTCTCAGAGACCAAATCTGAACATTTTACACTGAGATTTAAAACAAACAACAACAAAAAAAGGAGAGACTTACTTTGAGCTTGAGACATTTATCTGCTAATATATGAACATGTAAAGGACCAAATGACAGCGATCCAAGTGTGAGTGACAATATTTATCTTCTGAAGTTGTGTACATTAAGCGAGTACAGTAATGTGAAAAAGATCTATTAGCAGCTAAGCTTGCAAGGTTCAACTGAAGTGGCTGCTCCTTAAACAGCCTATTGTAAAGATCATATGATGGACAAGTGTGAGAAAAGCCTTATAATAATCCTCAAACAGTGACTAGTCAATAACTGTTTTTGACCTTTCTGCAGCGCTCTGGAAGCGGATTTACTGCTATTACTCAAACATGTTGCACCTCAAATGAGTATAACCACTGCATTACCTCTTCTCATTTTATCGGGGATTGAACATTAAGAATATTTAAAGCTTTCGTAACTCCTCCTCAGACGTTAAGCGATACCACAAACGGCAACAGTCAGCATGACAAACATTTTTCAGGGGACTATCTAAGGGTGCATTTCCGCTATTCTGCTTTTGTCAAACTGCCAGTGCCTTGATCTCTAGAAAGGGTGAAGCCACTTCAGAAAAAGTAGAAACGTGTTGTGTTCAGCTATCCTGACCATAAACAGTCCTTATGGGAGCGCATTGGCTGTGTTGTGGAGGACTTTTGTAAGTACAGGAGTTTTGAACAAAATCAATATTAACCGACATCTGCAGCTAGTTTGAAAGAGAGCGCAGGTGGCACGACTTGCTTTAAAAAAAATTTGAGTTTTATAGCTTCTTGTTAAAGAACCTGAAACTCTGTGGTCACAGTATCAAGTGTTTAAATGGATTTGCACTAATAAAAGAATTGAATTAGAGCTATAAAACTGTAGAACCTGTATAGGAAGTTTGTAAAAAAAAAAAAGTAAAAATGTGTTCATCCAAAGATCATCCATCACTGCCACACCATGCTTGTATTCAAATGTTAAATTTCAAAGCATGGACGATTAGTACAGGTGATCTCTCGACACAGAGTCTAACCTGACTGTTGGACCTGATGAGCAAGAAAACTGATGCAATACTGTTCTTGTGCAACTTCTGACATGACAGAAGGTAAATTGAAAGTGTAGACACTAAAGAAACTAACAGTATTGTTTTCTGCAAACGCGGTCACTGTTGAGATCATTGGGGGGGGGGGGGGGGGGCCCCTTTTTTCC
>VVHJ01026431.1:16267-30636 GCA_015107715.1 Tylochromis polylepis
AAAATTTATTTTTTTTTTTTTTTTTTTTGGCCTGCTGTTTTTTTTTTTTTTTTTTGCACATGCGTATTGTGGATAAACCTCTGGTCTTTGATGGTAAACTGATGAGAACCAGATTGTGAGGCAAGAAGCCACTGGGTAGGCTTCCACTGCTCAGTTACAATCTGTGTTTTGTGTGGAAATACAACTAGCATTAGTGAGTAAATGAGCTTTGAGCTTTTACATGTATGTAAGTGTGACAAATTTAGCAATGAATGTTGAATTGTTAGATGATGGAGCTCATCCTGATGAAGATGCCTTGTGCCAACAGTTGTAGACGACATGTGGTTCCACCTACAAAAAATACTTGCTGCTGGAGTAATCAAGGGGTCACACAGTCTATATGCATCTCCAATTGTTGTAGCAAGGGGAATAAAATGGCATAATCAGGATGTATATTGATTACAGACCATTCCAGTTGAGTACTTAGTTCCAAGAATCCATAATGACTTAGGCTTTACCGGTTGGTCTAGTGGTTGGATGCATCAGTGAGGATGATGAGACTGTGGCTGACTACTTTGTCACGTGGTGTGAGCAGAATCACTTGCAGCTCAGTGTGACAAAGATCAAAGAATTGATTGTGGACTTCAGGAGGACCAGGAAACCCATGACCCCTGTTTCAATGCAGGGGGTCAATGTGGACGTTGTCAAGGACTATAAATACCTCGGAGTACACACTGATAATAAACTGGACTGGGTTAAAAACACCACTGTACTCTACAGGAAGGACCAGAGTTGTCTCTATTTTCCGAGGCGGCTGAGGTCTTTTAACATCTGTCAGACAGTGCTCAGGATTGTTTATGAGTCTGTTGTGGCCTGAGCCAATAAACTGATCCACAAGGCCATGTGGGGATGGAGCTAGACTCCCTTAAGGTGGTGTCGGAGAGGTGGATGTTGTCCAAGATAAGGACAATGCTAGACAATACCTGCTACCCACTCCATGATGTGCAGGCCAGTCACAGGAGCACGTTCAGTGAGAGACTGAGATTACCCAAATGCACCACTGAACGAAACAGGAAATCATTCCTGCCCGTGGCTATCTCCCTCTACAACTCCTCCATCTAATGCACAGTACACAGTGCAATAGTTACACCCCTTTGCACATCCTCGACAGTGAAAATAACAAATAGCAAAGTTTTACAGGTTAGAGTAAAATGTCAATAGTATATATTTCACGTCTGTAATATTCCAGATATTTATAATTGAGTTATTTGTATATATTAGAGCTATTTCTTATATTTTGTAAACTTTGAAATATATCATATTGTTTAATTTAGCTCAGTCTCTTACTGTTATTGTCTTGGAGCAACTGTAGCCACATAATTTCCTTAGGGATTAATAAAGTTTTCTGATTCTGATTTTCAGGAATATGGTTTGAAGGTGTCCACTGACAAGTGCCAAGTTTGAAAAACTGTTTCCAAATACATTGGCTATATTGTGTCTGCCACCAGCCCCCCAAAATATAAGCAATAACTCACTGGCTTCAGCCTGTTGATCTTAAGACCCTATAATCCTTCCTGGGTTTCTGTATCTGGCTGTTCCTTCTGTATTATCAATGCTTCATTATCAGTTACTCAGCTTTTGTGAGAGGCTTGACAGATCTGACAAAATGCTATCTGCCAGCACACTGAGGAAAGCAAACTGCAGCACAAAGGACCATCTATTTTAAGAAATCAGAGCCTTTTGGATATCACACATGTCCCAGTCCTGGCCTTTGCTGACCCAGACAAGTCCTATATACTGCATGTAAATTGATACTCTATCAAGAATATCCAGAGATGTTGTGTTCAGCAAAAAGTTTTGGAACTCTGAAAGAAATTATGATCTTGAGTTCCTGGCAGTAAAATGGGCTGTGGTCGATAAATTCCATGTGAGTAATGTGAGAATCCGCAGACCTACGCTCTCACAACTGCCAAGCTCAATGCCACGGGGCACGAGCTTGGCAATTGTGGCTTACCACTTCCACATATGTTTTGGCATACAGCATGTGCCGAATATTCTGCAGTGATATTCCAAAATCACGTTACAGAAGTAAAAAAAATATGTAAGCATAAAAATGTGTTTTTTTAAGTAGTGAGAAAATGTAGACACAGATCTAGTTTTAAGGTATACAAACACATAAGATGAGGGTGTCAATACCTCCATCAGGAGGTCATTAGAAATCCCAGGTAGATGGGTTGATCAACTTGGTGCATAACTCTCTGCTATTCCAGACTCCAACTGGGTGATACTCTGATGGACCTGCTAAGTAAGCTGGATCTACAAAGGGACCAGGATGGATGATGCTATTGGAAGGGTGAGATAGGAAATAACAGCCAGTGAGTGGCCCAGTGCTATTCAGCGCAGTCATCCAGAGATTGGCTTTCTTCAGCATGAAGGAGAAAGGCTGCAGCTGTGGAATGGGCTACTGTATAGGAAGACTGCCAAACCAAACAGCCTTGTTAAAAGGAAGAACGCAGGGTGATATATCTCAGTACACAGGTGCGTAGAAAACACTACATTTCTGATCATTTTGTATTGTTTTGCTGTCTTTTTACTCCAGACATTCTAATGTAACAATGCAGAGAAGACAAAACGTTTCACTTCTTTTCATTATTATTATGAATAAAGACTGAAAAGAGTTTAAGTGACTGTGGGATTTCCTTTTTATATAACTTTAGTACTTTTACTTTTGATGCTTTAAAAATTTGTGCTGTGCAAAATAAACTTTTTATTGGGTAAAATTTCGACTACGGGAAATTTGCAAAATTTTATTTTCATAAACAAAATCCCCTGAATTTACGTTAATGAACTTTTACTTCAATGTTTTTTTTAAATATGAATATTAAACAACACGAGGACAGTAAAGCAGATGCACAGCATATTTTTCCCCCTTGGCCCACTGGGTGTCACCTCACATCACCTCACAAGCCCAGCCTCACATCACATTTTTACAAAAACTTGAAAGAAGTCACTGCTTTTATATGAAAAACCCAACATTTCAACTTTATTAACATCAAGATTTTGAAGACATTTTTTCTCTGCTTTTAATAGAAAACAGATCGTTTATACAACAGTTAGGACCCCTACAGCACAACTATGAGAAATGAATCCTTGAAGTGGTCCACATCATTCAAAAGCCACCTCGCTATATCTTTCAATGAAAAACGCAGAGATGCATCAATGAACAATGATGTTGTTCTCTGAGCCTGCAACACAGTGATAAAAGAGGTGAGTTATCTGTGATGGGGATCCCGTTTAAATGCATCCTGTCAATGTAAAGTCATGTATGCAGATGTTGGTCCTAAGATGAGTGAATAGGTGAGAGATATGACTGTCTTGTACTGTAGTATGCTTGAGTCCATATTCAGTGTGCTTTACAACAACTGGGCTGTTTTTGTACAAACACAATGTGGAGAATCTTTGTGAAATGAGTATGAGCGTCAGAAACCAGGCTGCATGTCACAACAGAGAGCTTTTCAGACAGGCAAAGTAACTTCACATTAGTGGACTAGTAATAACAGGGCCTATTTAGCTTATTTCCAGAACCATTTCCCTGTTGTTTTTGCATTTTTTTTAGTTTGTAGTCCACTACAGGAGCGTCAGGATTTACAGTAAAAACAATTTTTTTTTAAATCCTTATTTATCTCATATCCAGATACCAATAAATGTTTGGCCCAAATGTGGCCCACATTAAATTTCCTATGAGCTGCATTTAGCCTTGGGTGATGTACCTGACTCAGAGTCCGTCTCCCTCAATTCATCCACAGGTCTACCTTATATGGACAAGATGCCAGATGTTGTGGGACATTTGGGCCATACCTGGCCAACGCAACACTTGCCGTAATGTTAAGGCCATCTCATGTGTGGTCCACACAGGACCTGCCAGTCCTGAAACCAACGCACATGTGTACCCCCAGACGTATCATGGCGCTTGCCCCTCAGTTGAGCCTCTCTAAGGCTCTTGCCATTTTAAGTTTGCCCCTTCAGCAAGCTTAAAATGGTATGAGCCCGTAATTAATTGTAAACAATCCCAAAGAGCCACATTAGGCCAGAGAGTGTGTTATGTGAAAAGTAGCAGGCTAGAAAGCTGAACTTGGTAACGGGTGCTTATTATTATTTTAACCTAAACTTAAATGTCAAAACAAACTCCAGTAGGTCTCAATCACAAGTCTCCTTGTTAATAGTAATTTCTAACTACGCAGATTTCTGTTGATGTGTGTGGAAACACTCTTCCTATTGTCTTTTGAGCAACATGGCACCATCACCGCCGTCTGAGCCATTTTAGAGTTTCCAGATATCGGATCAGTACTTGATGTGCAATCAGTTTTTTCTCCATAAATTTAAAACATCCTTTAAAACAAACCGAGGTCGTCTAACTTTGTGTTATTTGAAGATTGCATAAAAATACTAGGCAGTTTAGTGCAAGGCGAAACAGGTTGGTTTGCAGCATTGTGGTGTAGTTTACAGTAATGTTGACTGATGCAGGGAAGCTGCAGTGCCCATGGTCAGTGCTAGTTTACATCAAAGATAGCAGAAATCAAATTAAATGTAAGGGGATGAAGAAGGTGATTCGCTTTTTCACCTTTATAGTATCAAGGGATTAGACATCAGTCACAATAGTTCACGTAACATCACCTTATATCATTTTGATTTCAGCTGCGTAAATCCACAAAGAGCGGTGAATTCTGGAGTCGCAGCAGGAGCACATGTTAGCTGATCACAGCCTGCACGCAAAGAACGTCTGCCGGAGCTCATGATTGTTATGACCTATTTCTAAGTGATTGTTTTTCCCTACACTGCAGTGTGTAACTTCTGCACCCTAGTGCTGTTGGTCTTTTTATGGTATTTGCTGACAATAACAGAAATAAAGAGTGAAGCTAATCCTTCAGGGATAAGCAACAAAACCAATTTTATTAAAATTCAGCCCTGAATATTATCTGCTCTTTGCCATAATTTGTCTTTTGTTCAATTTGTTTTTCATGGTCTCTTTTTTCCCTTTTCCCCCTCATTTGTGTATGGCTGTTCCTTTCTGAGCCTGGCTCTGTTAGAGGTGTCTTCCTGTTAAAAGGTAGTTATTTGTCCTCACTGTCACTAATGCTGCTCACAGAGGATCTTCTGATGTTTGGGTTCATTTCTTTCTTTCCCCTCAGAGTGTGGAGCATGAGCTCTGCATTTGACGTCACACTTATTTCACAAAAAAACTCATGAACAGGCCATCTGTGTTAGTCTACCTGAGTCCACAACTTTTCCAACGGCTTCATTATTCTTTTGCTGAAAGTCTCCAGATCTCTGAAGACTCTCAGAACATTATTTAATGACAAAAAACTCTGTACATGCTTGCAGTTCTTCAGATGTGATGAGTCTTTGCACATTTATAGCTCTAATTTATTTCATACTGCAGGTCACAAACCTTATTTGCTCAGTTGATCTGTCTGGTAGATATCATCATTCTCCAGGTTTCCCTCTAAGTAAGACCAACCGAATAACGATAAACATTAGAATATCATATCTGTGGTATAAAATAAAAAATCATTAGCAGCTGTGAATATACAACGTCCAGTATTAATAACTTGGATCATGTTGAAAATACATGTCCTCTAATAAAAATGAAGAAAAATAAGATAGGCAAATTAAGAAAAGACCCATTAAGACATAGAGTAACCAATGTAAGTGATCACAAAATAAATTCTAATGATGGCTAACAACATAGTAATGATGGATATAAATGAAAGTAGCAGAAAAATAGTTTTTGCTATTTAGAGGAGGCAGAAATTGGGGAGTCGCGGGAATCAGAATGAGGCATGAGTACAGTACGAGTCTTTCAGGGTTGTTTTTTGGGAGGTTTTTGTGTGGGGTCTGTGGCAGAATCATGGCACCAGTCCAGGAGGGGGAGGTCATCACATCGCCTCTCCTCTTTCCATTAATCTCTCCTGATTCCTGCTGTGGTCATCTCCTCATCAGTCCTCTTCAGAGCCTCCTCATCAGCCTGCAGGGGCCAATGGAGCAGAGTGGATGCGGCTCAGAAGAGACACAAATCTCCTCTGAGGGCACCTTTCTGGGTAGGGTTATGTTGCATAGTGATCAAAGCTTCCCAGGTACTCCAGAGCAGCCCGGTAGCACAGCTGGTACTGATCCTAGAGACACAAAATAGGTTTTGATCAGCGTGTAAGGAGGATTATAGCAGAAATAAAGTTGTACAATACAGTGGATTTATTTTCATTAGGAACTTCAGGTTTGCCTCTGCAGTGCAGAAGCAGTTTTTAATGTAAATATGTCACAAACATAAATCCTGATCTGAAGCCTTCGGCTGACCTTCTGTTGTTTTAAAAGTGGATATTCTGTAGGAGGGGTGGATTTGACTAGTAAACTGAGTATACATGCCCAAAATACCCTGTTAATTATCCTGCTACACGACAGTGATCACCCTCTTTTTGAAGGTCTCTGGTCATTTTTGCCACTGATGTTTCACAAAATCCTGACATGAACCAAGCCAACCAGCCATGAGGTGAAACATGATCACAAAAAAGATTTGATTCGGATAAAAAAACAAAACATAGATAAATAGATTATACAATCTATAATCTTGTTTTCAATATGGTACAGTTAATCTCGCGGTTACTCAAGTTTCATACTCACTAAGCGATCTGACGTTTGTGGTTTTAAACATTTCCACAGTAACAGTGACCTCCACAAATCAGACAGATCGCAGACTTGCACTTTTTACAGGAGCACATACCATTATTTCACAATGTCAAATCCATGTCTGCTTTGGAGGGTTATGATATTATGGCTCCTAATCAGAATATGGATGGTGTATGAATGGGACTTTTACTTCTGGAACTGTTGAGCTCTATTTCACTCTAAATGGGGCCATTTACGAAATAAACATCATAATGTATTCAATAACACCTGAAACTAGAAAGTGAAACCATAAACTCATTGACAGGTTTTTACTGAGTTGTAACTTATTTTTGCCTTCAGTGGACTGCCCCCTGCTGGTCATGGGAAATAATGCAGGTTTAAGGCAAAGCCACTTTTCACTTTTTCACTTTTCATATCTGAAGGCTACATCAGAGACATTATAAGGTGGAGGTGTGGTACTCAGCGAAACCTGAATAGAAATCTATGGGAGAACTCTGTAAACTTGGCGGCTGTCCCACCCAGCCCTAAAAGACCCATTCAAAAAATAAACTAGTAAACATATGAGCTAATCATGTTGCTGCACTGATGCATGTGTGCAACAAAGAATTTCAACAGTGTCAGCTGTGTATTGTAGCATACAAGTTAACTAATTTTCTTGTTACTTATGTAGGTCTGTATACTTGCTATAGAGACTTTGATTGTGCCTGCACAGATGCTAATGAAGCCACAATGTTGTGTTGTTTTGTGAGTTTGTAGCTAGAGATATAGTCAAAATATGGCTATTGTGTGAGAAGACTTGCTTCTAAAAAGATGTTATATTCTTTTATATACTGTCTATGATTGTGCCCCCTGTGATGAAAGCTCCTGCATCATATTGATACCTCTGTCTGCACCATAGCCGGCCTCTGAGTTCGGAGAGTCTTGACGGTCTGGAAGAGGTCGACCACTCCTTCATACCTCATCCTTTCCAGGACGATGCTCAGGGTAATAAACACACCAGTCCTCCCAACACCAGCACTGGTAAACATACATTATATTATATTATATTATATTATATTATATTATATTATACTGAAATTTATCACTTAAAGCTTCTCATGTCAGATTTTGACAACCTAACTCAACCGATTATACACTGTCAAAAAGTTACCTGCAGTGAACAGTGATGGGTCCATCTTGTCCGAATTGCTCTTTAGTTTTATGCACTTGGCCAATGAAGTCGATGAATCCCTCCCCGGTTTTTGGCACTCCTTGCTCTGGCCAATCGGTGAACTGAAACTGCCTGATGGTCCTCGACTGACCATCCTGGTTAATATGCAGGAAAATGGAAACAGAAAAAAAAGATAAATGGCTCACACAGAAAGATCCATCCCTCCCCCACTAGCTAGAAAGAGTGTACGAGTGATCTACAGTCACATTCCTGCTGCTGCTAAAACAGAACCTACCCGGGCATCAGTGACTTTGAACTCTCGCAGGATGTACTGAGGCATGTTGTACTCAGCCATCGGGTCCACAACAAAGTACTGGTAACGTGCAGAGCGCTCGGCAGGCCAGTACTGATGGCACTTTTCCTGAAAGATGGAGAGAAGATGATCACAAAATGTGTTTCCTGTCATCAGCTTAACTGACTTGGAGTTTTAACACTGAGACCAAAATGAAACCACTGCAATTATAAATCTTGTAGAAATTAGGCCTCAGATTAGTGTAAAATGGGCAGTGGCTTCTGTTGCTCTCAGGCTGCCGCCAAGCTTTTTTCCTTTGGTGCACCGTGTAAGCACCCACAACACAGCAAACAACTTCAGTATCTGCTGATAAGTAAACAAAAGCAGTGTGACACCTCAGCATCTGCTTCGTCAAGGACTTTGATAACACAAAGACTGGACAAAGGCTCATGTGGTAGAACAGGAGCATCCATTTGAAAGCAGGTCACTGCTAAATTATAGCAAAATGGGAATATCCGCATGTCCTCGTGAATCATCAACAGTGTTGTTTCTTGTAACATTTTAAAACATATGACAATGAACTCTATGCATAGATGTGCACATACTGTAAATTTGCATGGATACAGTTACACCGTAACATACACGTAGCTGGATAAATCATGCATAACATCAGGCAGAGCGTAATGTCAAACTCAGGCACATGCCTGTCAGCTCAGCTGTCGTCACAGCCGGTTCATAACAGCTCAGCCCAGAACTATTTAAGCTGCAAGCTGCTTTGCAACCCACCTCCATGAGCAGCCAGAGCAAATCCATATTGACATATGGACGTAACAGTCTGTTGTTTTTTTTTTACTTTTTATTATAAGACTGCATATTTAATGGACCTGAGAGGTGTGATGATCAAGTAATACATTCATACCTAATTAAAAAGCAAAAACAAACAAAACTAAAAGTTACAATGACAAATATAAAAAAATTAAATTAAAAAACTTAAATTATACTGAATAAACTGAATAAAAACAAAAAAAGTATTGCACTATATTTTCTGCATATTCAAATTGCATAGTCCACTTTTAAACTGATATTATCATATCTTTAAAATCCCATTATGGTATTTACGAGTATACTGAATTTATATTTTTGTCAAAGATTTGAAATCTTTGACAAAACGTCCTCTTTAAATAGTCTACCAGTAGTTGAAAAATATTCTTCCACACAGCCAGATGTTCCAAGCATAGCCTCTTATGTGTTAAGTACAGATCATTATACTCTTTGAAATGTCATTCTACTTTGTGCAAGTATTAACAGTAAATCCAGTGTATACGAGTTCTATTAAAACCAGATTTGGCAAAATGTACAAAAATTTCATGCCACTTCACAAAAAAGAAAAAAAAAGAAAAAAAAGAAAAAAAGAAATGATTGTAGAAATGGTGTAGAGAAATGATTCAGATCTTAAACTGTTTTCATCGTGTTGTACCTCTGGATTATGTTAAACAACATGACATAAACGAAGGTGAAGCGGTCTTGTGTTACCCGTCCCATCTCTCGGAGTTTGGTGAGCATCACTACGATAGTGGAGTTGTGCTCCCACAGCATTCTCCAGAAGTCCTCTGTGGTCTCAGCTAACGGGCCCTGGGTGGACATGTAGGCTTTCTGCTGCCTGCAAATTGAAACAGAGACACAGAGCCTGTGTTTACTCCTCTGGGCTGCAGCAGCTCTGCTGCTATTTGGGCTCCGTTTTCATTTTCATCCACTTCAGCTCTGCTTCAGAAAAATCACTTCGGGTTTCTTTCTGTAAAGAAAAGCGAAGTCATAGCAGTTAAATAATGTCACTGTTGTCCACTCATCAAGAAGTAGACAGAAATCAAAAATATTTGTTTTGATCTGTCAAGGCTGCGCTTGACTGAGTTTGTACATGCACGGTCAGATGAAATTTAGCAAGGAGCTTAAGAAAAATACAAACAAAAAAAAATACTAAAAGAAATCTTATTCTCATCTTTTTACCTGCTTGTGATTCATTAAAGTTGAATGTAAACTGCCCCAAACTAATTCTACCTGCTTTCTCGTGTCAGTTAATAATAAACCCCAGTGACTGCACTCCCAAAGACATCTGTAACTTGGTTTTGGGTATTTTGGGTGATGACCGACTTTGCCTGGCTAGTTCTTATACACGTAAGCTGATAAATAATACCTTAGAAAAAACTGCTCCAGCTCCTGCTTGCTCCATTAAAATGTGGAATGGATCAAGTACATCTGCCTAAAAAAAGGAATTACAGTCATGGTTTTTCACAATTCGTGAGACTGCAAAAATAACAGAGTTTAATTTAGCTGTGGGTTCACCACATCCGCAGAAGAGTTCTAGACAATGACATCCCACAACTGTTGAACGAACCTCTCAGGTGTTAAATATTTAATTTCACATACCCCTTTAAAGTAAATTTGATGAGTCAGCTGCTTGCTAATGTGTGCACTGATTTTTAAATAGTTTCGCTTGAACACATAGCCTTTTTAACAGCGCTGTTAAAATGACAGATGCCACCCCAGCTGCTCTGCCAGGCTCTGGGCGATCCTCTGCAGCTGGACATAGCCACCAGGGGGCAGTGTTGAAGCACATAACAGCAGGCCTGGGTAATTCCCAGAGACTTGCATGCCTGGGTGTATTTCTGTTATCTGCATATATCAGTGCTCTTGTGCCACACCGGTGGTTGGAGGCTTTGTTGTTTTTGGCTGCATGTTTGTCCTCCTCTCAGGTTTACAAGCACTGGAGCTATTATTTCAATACTCCATAATACAACAACCAAAAATAAATATAGAAACGAAAGCTGCCTATTTTGATGCTGTCACTTAACCTGCTGAGCACTGCTGACTGACTGAAGGACTAAAGCCATTTGACCAGCAGCAGCTGATCCTGGCTGCCTGGCTAAGTTCATTAAAGGTCAGATTGTCCAAATCGCTTTTCATTCAAGCAAGCTCTGGATGCTAATGAGCACCCAGAACAGTTTGAACCAAATGCTACTAAATTGTATGCTAATATTCAGACCTTTGTTTTAGAGACGAGGCTGGAGTTATTCTGCTTTTTTTCGAGTGCCAACAGAAAATCAAAAACCAAGAGCGTATTAGCCTGTCTCTAAAATCTCTGTGGATATTCATGTTAAGCTGATGTCACTTAAGCCTCTTGGGATTGAATAAAAAAAACTTTGGCTGCTGCTTAAAATGTAAATAAAAATAGCGTGCAATGATTTGCAAGTTTAAAGCCTGAAAGCTCCACATTTTTATTCTTGGACTAGAGCAGCTTTGCATGATTCGCAGTTCAAAATAATCCTTATTTATATCGTTATTATTATTCTTGGCCCAGCCCCCCTTTAAGGTAGCTTGTATCTAAATGGCTCAATAAGGTTTTAACAACATGTGGTGCGGCTTCTGTGACTATGTTGATCTAATCTTAGTCTGAAGTGTGTATCCACAAAGGGTGCTGAAGGCCGGGTCATCATACAGAACCAAGAGCAGAAAGGGGCTGGCAGTAAATATATAGTCCTTATTCAATACACTATTAACCACGAATTATCACATCCCTGTGCTGTGTGATGGGGCAGTTAGCTTGTAGCACTGCTGAGGTATTGTTATTATTACCAGGTTGTTTTGCTATCTGCCTTCAGCTTCTCTGTTTTTTGTTTTTCTTTCTAAGGTTAAGTATTTCTCATCTTCCTGTGACCTGCTGACAGCACCCCACAACCAGACGACCGGCTAATCAAGCACAGTAAAAATGTGGTCAGCAAAACCATTTGGTAGTGATTTTGGCACCGTGGGCAGGTGTTATCTCCTGCTGAAAAAAAGAAATTGCCATCTCCATGAAACTTGTCAGAAGATGGAAACATGAAGTGCTCTAAAATATCGTGGTAAAAGCTGTGTTGACTTTGGGCGTGATAAATCAGTGAAGCAAAAAACACCGGCAGATGACGTGGCATCCCAAATCATCACAGGATCCAAGAGTGAAGAAAAGAGGACCCTGGACCACTGAGCAGTAATGCAGTTTTTTTTTTTACTCCTGAGCCCCGGTAAGACGCTTCTGCTGCTGACTTTGACTTTGAAACAGTATGCTGCAAACAGCCTTTTGAGCAATGACCTTCTGTGGCTTACTTTCCTTGCAGAGGTTGTTGATGATCATCACCTGGAAACCTTTCAAGTCGGCATACTTCTCCATGATTG
The DNA here is from genome assembly GCA_015107715.1 of Tylochromis polylepis. NCBI lineage: Eukaryota > Metazoa > Chordata > Actinopteri > Cichliformes > Cichlidae > Tylochromis > Tylochromis polylepis. The sequence goes on from VVHJ01026431.1 coordinate 28,576, forward strand.
TGGTTGTGTGTACTGAACTGGACTGACAGATACATGGTATTTAGACTATTTGAAAAAGGCTTTGAAATATTTCAGTTTGTATGTAATCTATATAGCATATAGGAAAGTTTATCTTTTTGAAATTATGAAAAAAATATGAACTAGTTAAAATTCTACAGAATGCAAGAATTTCAGGCATACTCACTGACAGAAATGAAAGTCAAATCAATAACCCAGAAAAGTTAATAGAATAGATTTTCCATTAATATTAGACAAATTAAAGCATTTCACAGTTAATAGTGAGAACCACAACAGAGTTCTATCAAAAGTTAATTAAGCAGGGAGCCCATTTTACTCTTGTAACTTTTGACTCTTGCAGAGTTAATAACATTCTGGTGTAAGCATTCTCTGCCTTTGTATCTTGCAGCGCAATGAATAGGAAGAGAATGACTAATGGTGATACACAAAGACGTCACTGGGCATGTCCACTAATCATCATAATCATGTGCATTCCCCTCACCTTAATCTATCCTAATCCAGGCTTCGCTCTTTAAAGGCTGAGCTCAGTGAGGGATGGAGCTCCCCGAATCTCGCTTCGCTCTTAATTACTGACACAGGAATTAGAGAGGAATTACATGACACCCCTGCCTATTTCCATTGCCTCCCTTTGGTGGGGGGTACCCAGGGGACTTCATTAAGTACTGGGAGCCAAAAACAACATACACCCAGCCTGCAAGTAAAATGGGAAGTCCTGACTCATTAGCCACTGATTTCTGTGAAAGTGTGCTAGAAAACTTTCAGTAAGTGTTTTCATAAAGGATATGCTCCTGTGAGAAGCCCGTGATTAGCTGCAAATCTGATGTGTGACAATATCAGAGCTAATGTTGTAAGAGATATCTATACTTTTCATCTTCTACCAGCTGGTTAACGAAATCAGATCGTGGCATCTCGGGCTGAATGTGACTAAGAATCTGAGGGACACTGTATGCTCTCTAGGCTAATGTCAAAGTCAGTCACTCTGTTTATCATGTTTCTGGACGAAGACTGGGGAATATATTTTACAAAATAAACATCATGTTGTATTCAGTTTAGTAACTGTTTGCCAAGTTCTTGCATTAAGGGCACTCATCAGTACGGTGGCCACTAGAGACAAAACATGTACAAACTCTAAAAAGCACGGACAAATTCCAAAACACAACGGAAGTGCTCCAGGATGCTAGGGGCAGTGTTGAGCTCGATTTGCAAAATAAACGGCAAGTTTGTTCCCTTTATTCCCTTATCCGTTTACCCTAACCCCCTAACCCTAACACTCATATATATTCAAATAATTTAAAAAAAAAATGTTCATTTACCTTTTACTACTACACACCAAATCCGGTCGTTAGGAACTTCCAGGCTTGTGTAGCCACTAGGTAACAAAAGCTCAACACTGCCCCTAGCGTCCTGGAGCACTTCCGTTGTGTTTTGGAGTTTGCATGTGTTTTGGAGTTTGTACATGCTTTGTCTCTAGGGGCCACCATACACATCAGTAACATCTGGGAGTCATTTTCCAGCATAAGTCTATACAACCAGAAGGGGTTTTTTTTGCAACCAAAGACCCTGCTGGCCATTTGAAAGAATTTTATATTCATCTATAAACAAATAAACAGCACCGTCTAAACATGCTTTCTACACCTGAAGCAAGGTGACGTGAGTGACTGTGATAGTGCTCAGTGATGCATCTTACTGTAAACAGAAGACAATGTTAGCAGACTGAGGGGAGATTTAAATTGTCACTTCCTGTTATAACTTTCAGAATAAAATCTGAGTGAAAACATGGAAGTTTGTGAGATGAATTTTAGCCCGAAGCTCAAGTGACAAACTTTGTATATCCAATGAACCACATAATCATGTGATCATACGAGTTCCAGCTCAATCTGTAGACCAGTGGTCCCACTTTGTTTTACAAGAACCCCTCCCCCACACACAAACACATCCTCCAACCACACACACCCATATTTTGTTTTCAAACTCCTTTGCAGTTTATTTCACACCTCAAACCTTTTGTGAACAATTAAACAAATAAAAGCAAACTGCAATAAA
>VVHJ01026434.1:0-22074 GCA_015107715.1 Tylochromis polylepis
GATTTGATGAAGACCCTTATCTGATGAAGACCCTCGAGAGGTTGGTTCTAAACCATCTGCGCCCCCTGGTGAGGTCTTCACTGGATCCGCTGCAGTTTGCTTACCAGCCTGGCATCGGGGTGGAGGACGCCATCATCTACCTCCTGCACCGAGCTCTGACTCACCTGGAGAAGTCTGGAAGCACTGTGAGGATCATGTTCTTTGATTTCTCCAGTGCTTTCAACACCATCCAGCCACAACTTCTGAGGGACAAGCTGGAGCTATCGGGTGTGGATCACCACATGTCCCAGTGGATACTGGACTACCTCACAGAACGCCCACAGTATGTGAGGACACAGGGCTGTGTCTCTGATACACTGGTCTGCAGTACGGGGGCCCCACAGGGAACTGTGCTGGCACCGTTCCTCTTCACCCTCTACACTGCAGACTTCTCCATCAACTCCCCACACTGCCACCTACAGAAGTTCTCTGACGACTCTGCCATAGTCGGCCTCATCACAGGTGAAGACGACTCAGAGTACAGACAGAGGACTCTGGACTTTGTGGACTGGTGCCAGCAAAACCACCTGCTGATCAACGCCGGGAAAACCAAGGAGTTGGTGGTGGACTTCCGGAGATGCAGACCCACGACACTGACACCGGTGAACATCCAGGGAGTGGACATTGAGATAGTGGACTCTTATAGGTACCTGGGTGTTCACCTGAATAATAAACTGGACTGGAGCCACAACACCGATGCTCTTTACAGGAAGGGTCAGAGCAGACTCTACCTGCTGAGGCGGCTGAGGTCATTTGGAGTACGGGGAGCGCTTTTAAAGACCTTCTATGACTCTGTGGTGGCATCTGTCATTTTTTACAGTGTTGTATGTTGGAGCAGCAGTTTATCGGCAGCTGAGAGGAAGAGGTTGGATAAACTCATCAGGAAGGCCAGCTCTGTTCTGGGATGCACCCTGGACCCAGTGCAGGTGGTGGGAGACAGAAGGACTCTGGCCAAAATAACCTCTCTGATGGACAGAGTCTCCCACCCCATGCATGTAAATGTTGCTGAACTGCAGAGCTCCTTCAGTGACAGACTGCTGCATCCTAGATGCATGAAGGAGCGTTTCCGCAGGTCCTTCCTCCCTGCAGCTGTCAGACTGTACAATCAAAACTGCTCCCAACAAACATAGAGGTTTACATCAGTGCTGTAACTGCACTATTCTATCTTCACACTACAACCTGGGTATTGCCTCTTATCCGTATTTAATTTATTTAATTTAAAACTGTACAGTGCTAAAATTGGTAACCATTGTCTTTCTTTGGTGACCATTGTCTTTCTTGATGTAAATATGTAAAAATTAAGTATGTTTCTTTTCTGTGTCCTGTGTACTGTTTGTTTGTTTGTTTGTTTGTATGTACTGTTTGTTTGTTTGTTTGTATGTATGTGTCTCTGGCTGCTGCTACAAACAAATTTCCCCTTGTGGGACAATTAAAGGATTATTCTATTCTATTCTATTCTATTCTATTCTATTTATACAGCACCAAATCACGACAATAGTCGCCTCCAGGCGCTTTACATTGTACAGTAGATCGTACAATAATCATTGCAGTAGCTTAATATCTTTACAGGTGCCTAATATAAAAGTGTGCTCTTAGCTGCTCAGTCTAACAGCTGTGTTCTAGTTTAATCAGATGGATGAATGTGTTGACTATTGCTCTTTATCCACTGCAGTTGTAGAAGACATAACGAAGCGGCGTGAGCCTCTGCCCACCATGGAGGCCATCTACCTGATCACACCCTCAGACGAGGTGAATAAAGCAGTTCCTCTACAGCCTCATTATGTTATTTTCTCCACTGCATATTGTTTGTCCATCAGATAAGAAACGACACTCTCCTTTCATTTGAATACTTTACTACAGTACGTTTAGTTTGATGTTCGTTTTCAGTGTTATGAAACTCACTCCACAACGTAGCAGTGAATTATTAGTGAATTATCAGCTAAAATATGGTTCTTTGCTGTTTTAGTCTGTTGAGGGTCTGATTGAGGACTTCAGAGACCCTCGGTCTCCGAGGTACAAAGCCGCCCATGTTTTCTTCACTGACAGTGAGTAGACCAAATTCACACCCACAACATACACGATTTAGTTTTATTTATATAATTCCAAGTCATAACACATGTGGTCTCAGGGCACTTTATATAATGAGGTTAGGACCTCCAACACGACTCCCTTTTAACAGTGAGAAACTCAAAGCACATTTACTGTACTTCAAAATCTTCCCAGGTGTCTTTGGTTTCTGTTTTTCTCATCTCTCAATATAGTTTTGCAGCTGTTCCTGACTGAATGATGCTGTTTTGTTTCTGTTTCTTTTTTCCATTGGGAAATAAATACAACTGAATACATTTAATTGAAAGTAAAATATCCTAAAATTTCAAGTTTTACAAAATGCAAAATAATAAGCAGCTTTTAGCAGTGCAAAATAGGCTCTTGTTAAACCACTTTGAGGAGTCACTATGACTAGCAAACACCAGTGCTAGTCCAAAGTAGCAGATCACAGAATATTAAAAACACAAAAAGTACTTTCATGTTCAAGACCAGTCCAACATGCCACATTGCAGCTTTACTTTGTAGACAAGCGGGCACAGTTAGAGTGATTTAACTTGATTTGACCTGAATATAGTATGCCTACATTTCTTTTTCTAAAAAGGAATCTAATCTGAAAAGGAGCAGGGACAGTCTGACTTACTCTGAATATATCAGGAAAAGAATCTTTACCCAAAATGCATGCTGAGTCTGCTAAGGTTACAGAGTACCATACAGTCAGAGCCAACGAGACCCCTTGATAAGGACACGTACAACAACAACAACAACAACACAGGCTCCGAACAAGTCCTGGTCCAGGTCTAGAATATATGAAATGGTGGTGGTCCTCAAACAGCTACAGAATGCACCAATTCAATTCAATTTTATTTATACAGCGCCAAATCACAACAACAGTCGCGTCAAGGCGCTTTATATTGTAAGGTAGACCCTACAATAATACATACAATGATATGCATATTTTCCATCATGCATACCAGTATCACAGTATTTCACTATGAAGTGGGCTTTTGTTAAATGACCCTGGCTGTGCTTTTGGCTTATTTTCCATTCCTTTGGAGTGTTATAGCTTTTTGTGCATGTGTAATGTCTGTAGACATACAAAGCCCAGCTTCCACACCTGCATGTTATTTTTTCCTCAGCAGCAGCGTAGGCTTGTCTTCCCTTTCTCTGCTTCATTGCTGTTTTACAAAGTCAGTCTCCTTTTTAAGGACATAAACACTCTCACAAATTCACTCAGACACAGGTCTGGTGAAAATGTATTTTATTCAACTCAGACATGGTCATTGCAAAGTGGCTCTACAGCGACACCTCTTTAATGAAGTCGCTAGTTAGCATAGTTTGTGCTAGGTGAATGAAACTTGTTACACACATGTAACATCCCAAAGTTGAAAAAAAGAAAAAAAAGTCTGTTGGCTTCATGATCCAAACTCATCAGGAAGTTGAATTGAATTAACCTGACACTTTCATGGCGCTGATTTGACCATTTCCAGGCATTATACCTTTTCAAACTGCTCCGAGGGATTTTATTGGTCAGTCTGAACTACAGACCCTGGGAAATCTAGGCTGTGAGGCTGTCCACTTTTCATTAAATCTGTCTGTGGTGTCAAGCAAATTTTAATAATTTGCCACGGACCAAACTTGGGTGTGATAAGCCTTTGTGACTGAACACATCCACGTGGTAATATTTACCACCTAGTGAGAACAGGAAACGTTACGTTTTGCACTTTGAGGTACCAGTTCCATCTGATTGACCAGAGCCATCTAAAATTTGGTCATGAAAGCCTTAAAAAGTTTATTTTATTTATTTTTATGACCACTTTATTAGGGATGTGACCGTGGCAGCGTGGTGAACTTTGATGTATCGCCATGAAGCTCACAACTTACTGTACCTCAAAGACACATGTTTGACAAGAGTCATGCCCTGAAACCAAAAACTATTCACTCGTCTGCCTTCAGACACACGTGAACTTGAGTGACATCCCTTTCTTAATCCATATGGTTTAACGTGATGCTTGTTGTCTTTGGCTGTATTTTTTTTCTGTTTGACCATTCTTATTGTAAATATGGAGAGAAAACTACATGTGTGGTTAGTTATACTTTCAGGTAAGACTGATTTAATGTGGCTAATGTTATTTACAATTTTCACTCAAAAACACAAAGCACTCCTGTGACAGACCCAAGGCAGACCCCACGACTCGCTCATGTTGCTCCACATACTTTATTCAAAACACAAGTCACACACGACGCTCTTAACGGTTGCTGCTAAACAAACACCGGCTGCAGCTCTCCCGCTGCCAGCCGCACATAACACCAACAACCACAAACCAACAATCAGGACCCCTTTTATGGCTGGCGAGGCGTGATTGCTGATGCCGTGCAGGTGAAGCCATCTCCACCGCACGGCACCGCAAGCCACGCCCCGCCACAACTCCTTTGTTCAAATGTCTTATTTTGGACAGAAAAAGGAAAAAGAAGCCAGAACCGTAAACGCGAGGTTAAGTAAAGCAGATATGATAAATTAAACATCATTTAATTCTTACTTTGTAAAACCTACAGTTTATCTAAGTAAACCAATATGTTTGTCTTTGCAGCAATCCCAGACTCTTTATTTGGACTCTTGACCAAATCCCGCGCTTCTAAAGCAATGAAGGCCTTGACTGAGATCCACATAGCCTTTCTGCCCTATGAATCTCAGGTAAGACGGGATCTGGACAGGAATTAGACCATGGCCACCATTAGTCACGACCGATGATTTTGAGATCTTTGTGTATTTGAATACAGGTGGATACAGTAAAGGTTATGCATAGTCAATAACATCTCAACTGTCTTTCCATGATTTATTGAACTGAATTACAAGTTGGCTTGTCATGCTGCAAGAAAGCGATAAGAAAAGAGAGCTACTGATGTTGTTGTAGCAAATTTAGGACCAGAGTTAAGAACTGTGCATTATTGAGTAGAAGGAGATGAATCAGCTTCTTACTATAGCCTCAAGAATGCCAGCACAAGGTTATGAACATTTCACAGACATGACGTCTGAAGCAGTATTTGATGTGTCCTACGTGAAAACAACAGTTTATCTGATATAACGCTGAAATCAGTTACATACAATAGCGAACAGCCTTCCATTTGTTGAACTCTAAAAACAGTATATTTAAGATTTAAAGAGAAATACAGTTCTCTTCAGCACAAGTGTTCTTGCGCTACAACGGCAGTCTTAAACTAATATGAAAGGTTAAAGTAAGTTCAGTCACTGCAGAAAATTGTATCCCGTCAATGATGTTTCTGCTGTGTATATTCACTCGTGCCACTTACTATCCTACTTGGTGCAGCAGGCTGTACTTTGCAACCCATTAAGATGTGCACGGTGAATTAGTGTTTAAAGATGTCCATCCACACAGCTTATGCTAATAGTTTTGCCATCATTGTGATCAGTAAACACTGTAGTGATGTAGCAGCATTTTCAGAAAACAGAGTAAGAGACTAACGAAAACCCTGCAGGCATGAAACGACTGAATACAGCGAAAATAATTATTTGTTTATTGTAAATGGCCACTGTGCTTTTTTCTCAGTGAGTGTTATTACTAGTTTAATGAAATGAAAGCCTTTATGAGGCTGGGCTGACTGCTCGTGTTTCTTGGTTATCTTTCTGTTCTCCAGTCACAGCACTTGCTGTGGTGCATTCAGTGTCACTGTGAAAATGGGACGCCACAAACACAACTTCATATTATTATTGTTTTTATTTGATATAGCTAGTATATCAGCAAACAGTTTAATTCATGATCAGTACAGCAGATGAACGTAATGTTTTAGTCAAGTTTTACGTGTACCTCAGGAAGTGGAAATTGTACAAATGGCACCGGGCACATGGTGTAAAAAGAGGTGGGGATCACCAGACACCCCGCAGCCCAGCTCTGCCTCCCAGCTGTAGCTCAGCTTGGGCAACATGCTGACACCGATGCATCCACTGGAGTATGAGTGTGTATTAGACAGAAAACACTTCAGTGTTGGTGTGAATGGCTGAATGAGGCAAGTTGCATAAAGCGCTCTGAATACTCGGGATAGAACCAGTACATTCACAGTTTACCCCATGATAAGATATTAGCACAATACTTCTCGTGATACAGTATTACTGCGAGTTTCGCAATAACATGTATAGCAATTTATTACCTTTTTTTAGCTACAAATTATGTCCTCAAAGTTTAAGTTTGTCACTATCTGTTTTACACAGTAAGACAACATTGCCTCAACTCTGTTGTAGTCTGCATAGCCAGAAATTCACATTCGCATTCAGACTTAATTATTACATGTTAGCGTTCAGCAGCCTTCCTGTTCTATATGAATATATGAAACACCTTGAGGTGGCTGTTGTTGGGATTTGGCGCTGTGTAAATATAATTGAAAAATTGAATACAACCAGAAGGCGACCAGTTGGGAGTCAGTTTTGACTCGAGTCATGTGCTCATCCAGACTAATGATTACATGTTGGCAATCTGTCTGTATTTATCAATTAGAGAGCAGTTATTTGACTGCAGGTCAGATTGCAGTCAGTCCTAGTGAGACGGATCTGTTTGTAGAAAGATGAGCCCTGGTATTTGTAGTACTCTCAGAGTATTTTCATTTATTCAAATATGGCATGGTATCAATACGGTGTGTCCCTGTGGTGATACATGATTAAAACTGATCTTTTGTGGTGATATGCTCTACGCTGTATAGATTTTTTTTTCTCCCATCCCAACTGTAAAGCAGCGTGATTGGAGCTTTTTCACTTGTACACATTTCAAGATCATTCCAGTCACAATTTCAGGCAAACTCAAGCAGTGAGATTGTAAAACCAAAGTAATCAGCTATGACACAATATAACTGGGGACGTGAAGAGTTTGCAATGTTCCTGTTGAGTAGATGAACATCTTTACTTATGCAATTACAAATCTAGCAACCACTATTGTGGAAGCTAACGGGGTTCCTTATAAATAAATAAATAAATAAGATAAAATCAGGCTGTCCTACAAACTTGACAGCATTGAGAGACAGACTCAGACACGACAGATGGGAGACACAGCACGAGCAAATCAGCAATAACGAGACACAGGAAGTTGAATTCAACAAAATACACGGAGAACAACACTTCACACAACAGAAAGGGAAAACAAGGCTAATTTAATACAACTAAAGAGGGGAGCAAGATAGACGATGCTAAAACAAAGATGAGGGGACCTAATAAACATAAAGTCATCTATAACTAACCTAAGAACTAGTTGCACGGATAAGATAAGTACAAGGAAATCCAAAACACTATTATTAGAAACTCAGAAAATAAACTGCTTCTCAAAATCCAAATGTAATGAACTGGAAAAACTCCAAACACTGGGGCCATGACAAATACAATGGCAGTCGAAGCAGTTCAGTGAAGATCTGAGCACAATGATAGACTTACCCAAGAGGGGGACGTCTCTTTAGGCCATTTCTAAACAGCTGCAGGTTCCAAGATGATCCGTTCAAACAAAGAAATACAAGTTATTTGGACGTGTCACTACTTTACCAAGGTCTTGGAAGGCCCAAACACCCACCCTCAGATGACAGGAAATGGATTAGGAATGTTCAGGGACGACCAGTAACCACCCAGACTCAGGCCTGCAATAAACTGGGAACTGCTGTAACACCAGTGCCACAGTCTGCAGTGAAGCAAGCGTTACATCATCAAATCGCAGCTCAATATAACGTCAGATGGAACTGATCAATGCTTTGTATTGACAGGTGAGGTGGAATGAAACACTGTGCACATGGGAGGTGTCGGGGGAATATATTTAAGTCCATAATGTGTTCGCCAAAGACACAAACCTTGTAGTTTTGCCTCTGTATATCACAAAACTGTATTAAATATTAAATCAATATGTGACTTGCAAGTAGTCAGTCAGTTATTTACGAGCCTGTGAAAACTGGGCACTATGTAAAGAAACGGCTTTAATTATCTTGTGCTGAAATTAAATTCAGTTAAAGCTGAAAGCCTGCACTTCAGTCACGTATTGCTGAATCTGAAATCCAGTGTTGAGCTGCAGAGGGACAACTATAAGAGCGTGTGTCTTCTTTGTACTGTTTTCAGGTCTTCTCCCTGGATAAAGTGGATGCTTTTCAGGACTTCTATAGCCCCTTCAAGGCTGACGTGAAGAATAACATGCTGGAGCGTTGTGCTGAACAGATTGCCACCCTCTGTGCCACACTAAAAGAGTATCCAGGAGTTCGATACAGAGTGTGAGCTCCTTTTTATTTTTTCAAGTCTGAACTGGCTCTCCATTAAAAAAGCCCTCATCTCTGATCCTGTGGGTCTCGCCCAGTAGGCAGTGCAGAGTTTGGACGGAGCCAAAGGGTGAGGGGATTCGCCCAGTACTAACTACGTCTCTCGTCCGGGTGTGTGCCTGCCTCCTCAGGCCCGTTCTGACAGCTCCCTCAGTGCTCCTGGAGTACAGCTGGAGAATGTCACCAATTTAGACTTTGAATGTATTTTATGAAAACAATTTAGCAGAAGCAAAGCACAGTCAAACAATAATAATATGAAAACAGGCAAATCACTTGCATTACACTTATGTAATCAACCTGCCGTAAGCTGATGCTGACTTTGTTCTGATCTTTGTGAGGAGAAAGTTCGGAGAGGATGAGCACAACCAGATCTGAGGATTTACTTATCCCCGTGTCCCATGCTGATAGAAATAGTGCAACAGGAAAGCAGCATCCCTTGGAAATTCAGTCCCCCAGGAATACAATGGAAATCCAGATCTTCTCAAGATTTGAATGAACAGGAAAATGGTGGAAATCCAAAGTCTCTTGAATATAACACGGCAAAAGTTCACAAGTTCACAGTTTGGGCAGTGGTTGATCCGTCCGGTCTGGTCTCTGCTTGAAATTCCAACTGTGAACTTCTTATTTCCGAACTCTGAACTGCCTTTATACCTGCTCATCCTTCCCCCCCCCCTCTCCTTCTGGACATCACATCTCTTGAGACGGCCTTAGTCCCACTGTGACGTCCATTCACCGTTGTTGACACCTAATGACCCGACGTCCAGCAGCATCTTAACATCCTCTCTCTGTCTGACTTTTCAGCATACACGATTTAGGATTTAAACTTTAATATCACGTCATTACATTTTCCTTCTTCTACAAGATGTTTCTCTTCAAAGCTCTGTGTGTGTCAGTCACAATATACTCAGTACAGTTTCTTTTATAAAATCATGCATTTTATAGTCGGATTAGTGGTTGTGAGCCTCTGTCTCACCTTTCCCGACACGGTGGTATGTGCATCTTTCTCACAGTAGACTCCTCTACCAGAAGACAAAGAGGCTTGAGGGCTTTGTGCAGCTCTGTGGTTTAGCAGAAGAGCACTCTTCTGGACATGGGTCTAATTTTGTTACTGGAAACAGCTGGAGCTACTCTTCCAGTTGGGATGTATGCAGCACCAATGTTCTTGTAGACCACTTGGTTGTGCCACGTGCTGGCCCAGCTTGCATCGTCCCATCCTGCTATTATGTACCGGGCTGTCTCCAGGGCGCCTGCGGCCTGCCGTTTGGGTCTCTGTGGATCTGGCACTTTTGGCGTGTTCTTGTGCTGCCTTGATCAGAGCTTCTGTGTTGGCCTTCAGGCTGGCTTGTAAAGCCACGTGATGCTGGAATTTTGGTTGGACCCCTCTATGCATTCATGTGACATCAGCCTCCTCCTGTTGTCAGCCTGTTATTTCAGTTGAGGATCTGTTGCCTGGCATGTGTATGGATAACACGAGTGTTACTCGTTCCCACTGAGCTGGCTTCTTGGCACCTGTCTTACCTCATGGAGGTATCGCACTGTGGGTGCAGTTTTTCTAGACTTCTTGTGGTTCCTGTTAGTCTGTGAGATATCTTGTTTTCTAGCAACTTCGCCCCTTGAATTTGGATGGCCTTCTTTTTGATAACACTTATCCAGTGTTTTATTCGAATCTGATTTCTGTGTGATTTCTCTTCCTTCTGATTAAGCCAACCGTCGTCTTACTGGCTGCCCCTAAGAAGTAAAAAGCTTGATTGCTAGGTGGGGCTTCTGAGTTTACTGAGGGCTGTGTCCCTGCAATGACAACATTAAGGATTTCTGCTTTGTGTGACATCATGCAGAGTGGGAGTGTTATAGTAGTCTAGAGCCCGAGTGTTTGCCTCACAGGAGCTCCGTGCAAATCAGAAAGAAAGATATATAAATAAATATATAAAGAGAAAGTAATAATTATGCATATGGTTGTTTCAGGGTGATGTCTATTTAAATAAAAGAATATGTAATGACTTTGTATAGCTGACTTTGTTGTTTAATAAACTAACACCTGTGTGTGTTTTGCATTAGGGAGTACAAAGACTGTGCAGTTCTGGCTCAGATGCTTCAGGAGAAGTTGGATGGCTACAAAGCCGATGACCCCACCTTAGGAGAGGTAATGAGGTGAAATTACTCAATAATAAATGGAAGAACCAGATTATGGTAAATATGTCTGAAACAGAGGAAATCACACACAGTGTCATTTCTAAAAACTCTTACCCGGGTATAACCTGCCATAATATCCAGGTTAGTGCTCGTTAGTTCTTTTAGCAAGCTGCGTTAAAAAACTGTAGCGGTATTACCCATGTTAGTTAGAGCTCAGTAAGAAGATAATAAACTCAAAAAGTACGTAGGATTTCACTCAGCAGTAGTTTTCTGTGTTGGGAGAGATCAGCCGGACTACTCCCGTAACTCAAGCATCTACTTGTATTATTATTAAAAAAATTCACATCCAGAGAGGATAACACGGACATTATGGCTGTGAGGCCATCTGTGCGCTCCATTGTTCTTGGGGCAATATCTCAAGCTGCTTCAGGGGCTCTTCGATATGGAAGCGGTTTGGACCAAAGGTCAAACTGATTACAGTATTGCTGGAAAAAAGACACGTGTCACATGGCAAAGATTTGATGTGAATGGATCCGGTGTAATTTAACAATACGGTCCCACGGTGTGTGCAGTGCTTTGTATATGCTCTGGTGCCTCCAGGGTCCCGACAAGTCTCGTACTCAGCTGCTTATTCTGGACCGAGGCTTCGACCCCGTGTCGCCTCTGCTGCATGAGCTCACACTGCAAGCCATGGCCTATGACTTACTGGGTGTGGAGAATGACGTTTACAGGTAAAGATGCTGCTAAAGGAGGCCTGACGTCTACCGCGTGTGTTTTTCATTGTTATGGCTGACAGTTTGGGTCATATATGAAAGCTAATAGTAATAATGTAAAATCAAACAGTGTGTTAACGTGTCTCCGTTAGCTTTGAGACCAGCGGGATGGGAGAGACCAGAACGAAGGAGGTGTTGCTGGACGAGGATGATGATCTGTGGCTGAGTCTGAGACATAAACACATTGCTGAGGTGTCAACGTAAGTGGCTTTCACCTCCTGCTCACAGATGCACAGTCAAACAAAGGACAGCTCCTGCTGCCACTGAAGCGGTTCCTCTCAGGATTCAGGATACTAATAACTCATCTTTTTACTGTCTCACTATGCACAGAGCCGTGACTCGTTCGCTCAAGGACTTCTCTGCCAGCAAAAAGATGAACACTGGAGAAAAGGTAAAGGACACGGCGTGCCATTGTGTTCAGGTTTCTGGATCCTCCGCTCGGTTGGTGCTCACCACTGTCCTTCACAAGAAAGTGACCGTTCACTCACGGAATTCTCGGAGATTAGGAATGGACAGTGCATGTGCGCATTATTAACTTGACTAATGACCTTTCATTCACACTAGTGAGTCTCTTGTCTTTGAAGATGAAAGGTGTTTGTTCTGTGTGTAGTCTCTGTAAGGAGCAAGAAGCCACTGTTCATGTGCACAAAATGTTCAGGTTCAGTTTTTATGACTCTATAACTGGAAACTCCCGTGCATGCTCTATCTTTTTATATCTGATTTGTATTAAAAAAACAAACACAACACCTTAGAGGCTAACTATGAAGGTCAAGTTTGCAAAATTTGAGAACTTGTACAATAAAGTGTGAGAATGTGTAGAAGTTGGTCGTGGTACCTGGATTTGTACTTCTTGTATTTTGCTGCTTGGCGTTCTGGTTACGGGCTTATGTTTACATTGCTGCTGCTTATTCTAACCATGTTTTCTGTGTCTTCTGTTGCCTGCTTGCTTTAGTAGATAGATTTGCTAATTCCTTTTGTATTTCCATTACTTCCTTTGCTCTTATCTTCGTGTTTTGTCTTCTGGCTGTGTCAAGGTCGTTTGTCGTCGTCCGGTTCTCAGTGTTTGTTGTTTCCTGTTTTATTTTGGTGGCCTCTTGTCTCTTGTGCTTTCTCACCTGCAATTGGTTTCAGTGGTTCTCCCACCTGTTGCCCATTCCTTCGTTACCGTCTGTGTGTAAATGGAGTCAGTCTTCCCTTGTCCTTTGTTCTCTTCTCTGATGTGCTGTGTCCTCCTGGAGGGTTTGTAGGGTTTTTTTGTTCTTTATTTGAAACCAGCATCAAAGCCACCTCTGGCTTACTTCCCCTCCTCTCAGTCCTGCAACTTTGCATCAAACTCCTGCCTGCCACACAGCCGGATTAAATGAAACTTTCAGCTACAGGAAAAATATTCAGAAATATATAAATCGATGCGTACACCAGTGTACTGAGCCGTAAACTTGTACTTCAGATTTAGCCCATATTAATGAATTTATTTTAGTACTTACAACCACAACTCTGCTAAGGAGGACTATTAGGGCCACATTCAGAAAAACAAAGTTATTATTTATTCTGAGAATAAACTCAAAACTCTTTAGATCAAACTTGAAATACTATTTATATTAAGTCAATGTGGAGATAAAAGGACTTGTTATTTCAAGTCAGCTCCAGTGGCTGCTCTACAAAATGTATTGTGTAAATGAGTGAAATTGTACTTCAGAATGGGTTTTAGTCACAAGGACGTGATTGTGTTGCAGAAACATGCATCTGATCAGAAGGCACTGTGTAAAGAAATGGCACACAAACCTGTCAGAATAGCTGCCAGTGGGCAGATGCGAGGATGTCGATGGCTACACCCTCATGCAGTAAAATGTGTGTTACATCAAAAGACACAATAAGATTGGTGATCGAGCTGTTGCACTAACTCATCAACACAAGGCGTTTGCAGAGTGTATAGCTGCAGTGGCAGTTGACTTGAAATGACGAGTTTCATCTACACATTTCGACTTATCCTCAAAACAAACAATGCATTTCTTCCCTAATCTGTTGTGGATTGCAATCAGTGAATACAGCTGCTTGACTGCAACCTCACAAATTCACGAGTTTGCACACTTTGACTTTTGTGTTTTGCACAAAATCAGTGCAGATGCCAGAAATCCCTCATTCCTCATTGGTTCCAGGAGCAAAAATGAGAGTGAACAAGCATTTTGGCTAACTAGCTATCTAGCATAAATAACACTGACGCTGCTGTGACATCAGTGTCACATCGGTGTTAGCAGTGAAAGAGGACTGTCAGCCCACATCTGAGCTCACCTCGGGCATGTTTCCTTTGCATTATTGTAGGCTTGTTATCTTACAGCATAAAGCACCCTGAGGCCGCTGCTGTTGTGATTCGATCCTATAACATCAAACTGAATAGCCTGTCTTGCCTGGACTGGGATAGTGCCCAGGCTGATATGTTTGGTGTCTCAGTCACTGGCTGCCTTAAAAGTGTTTTTTCTTTTTTTAAATACACATTATTGAAGATCTGCTCAGCCTACAGGACATACTCACAACACCTCCAAAAGTCATCAAATCGCACTCCTTCAAAATTATTCCATTAATATAACATTACAGTAAATATGATGAAATTATATATTAATATTACAATCAATTAAATATGATATACACTGATATTTAGGATATGAGAGGCTTTGTACTCCTTTATGAAAGACATGTAAATGAAGGTGCACATAATAAGTAAAATGAATGAATGAAAACATGATCCTTGTCCTTATGAGGGTAAAAAGCCAGCCAAAAATATTCAAAGCATTGGAGATTACAATGCTAAAATCAGTTGTTTTATTGCTTTAGTTGTGTAGCATAATTTGTAGCTGATGTGACTGAAATAATTTTTCATACTTATCGGTGTATCTTACCAGATTACCCAGTAAATGAATGCTTTCTACCAGAGGGGTTACTGTAGCGTCACTGAGGTGTCTCCCGTTGTCTTTCAGACCACCATGAAGGAACTCTCTCAGATGCTGAAGAAAATGCCTCAGTATCAGAAAGAGCTCAGCAAGGTAGGAGCTAGAGTCTACAACAGACAGCAACAATACCGTTCATGAAATACTAAATCTGCGTATACGTTTTCCTCTTTATTCAAAATTATGGTCACGTTTAGTATGAAAACATGATGCCGTAGAGCAAAAGAAACGCTCAGGGCAGCTTCTTCTGAGGCAGCACTTCGAAGTACATACTCTAAATGTGCTGTGATGTTTATTCATGCAGTTCAACGTCATTGTGTTTTATATTCGTCTGATCACATGGTTGGATCGAGATTAAAATTATAATAAAGTTTTTGTCTTTGTGTTCTCAGTCCATGTGAGAATATTTAGTTTAGTATGTTGAATTTGTATATAGCTGTGAATGATATTTATGTAAAGATGTGTGGATAATCCACAACACATGAAAAGAAACATGACAAACCGTTACCGCGAGGAAACAACCTCATTTAGAAGTTTTATGTAGAAAATATTAATTAAGTTCAGATCTGATCACTATGTCAACCTGACTGGCAGCGTCTCTCCCCCTACTCAGTATTCAACCCATCTCCACCTGGCTGAGGACTGTATGAACCGCTACCAGGGCACGGTGGACAAACTTTGCCGTGTAGAACAGGTAAATCACCACACACTTAAATGATTCTGCCAACACTGAGGGAACAGACGTCAGTGTAAGCAACTGCTGGGAGCATTTACAGTGCCATGACAAAAATAATGATCCCCTTCTTGATTTCTTTGCATGCTTCTCACACTGAAATGTATTAGATCATCAACCAACGACAACCCGAGTAAACACAAAATACAGTTTCTGGAAAGTTTAGACATTTTGAAAAGTTTGGAAATGTAATTTCCCTAGCAACACCCAGGCCTGAAAAATAGTAATTAAAACCTGCTTTTAGGCCTGGATCTAGGAACATCCAAGAGCAGCTTTTTTGTGGACGTAAGTGCTGTGGTAGGATTGTATGGTTTCAAAAGTTCAGTTTAGCAAGGGCATGCCAAACCATTGAGACTATACCGAGACCTTCACCTTACTGAGGAGACTTAGTTGAAAGAAGTTCGTCTTA
The DNA here is from genome assembly GCA_015107715.1 of Tylochromis polylepis. NCBI lineage: Eukaryota > Metazoa > Chordata > Actinopteri > Cichliformes > Cichlidae > Tylochromis > Tylochromis polylepis. The sequence goes on from VVHJ01026434.1 coordinate 15,364, forward strand.
AGAACAAAGCTAAGCTAAACCACAGTCAAAAATCACATGACTGGATGACAGTGAGAGGCTTTGAGACCAATGGCACTGTCTTACCTGTCTAACAGGTTTAGTTGCCCAAATAAAATAATTTTTGTTTTGCTTTTGTTCAGATTGAGGAAGTTTATCTCAAACCGTGATTGCACATCTCTAAGACAATTCACCAGTGCCTGAATTGGTTTTGTAGAAGCAGATATAAACTACCTTCTCTAAAATTTTTGACAGAAAAAGAAGCTTCGGAATTGGTCTGAAATTGGAGACAACAGAAGTGTTCAAATTGCCCTACTTGATGTGGAGCTGTATGACGGCAGGTTTGAAACCAGCTGGGACACAAGGAGGAAACAATTAGGTCAACAATACGTGGCCCAAGAGTATTCAAAACCTCTGTGAGGAGACAGGCTGGTGTCCTGAGGGCAGTAAGAAGGCTGTATATGCTAAACTATTTCAGCTAGAAAGTTCAGTTGGAGAAACACTGGTTCAAAGGTCTCAAAGACAACTGGACAAACAGGTGATACAGCAAGGTCATAGAGAAAAGACCTGAGAGTAGGAGTCTGTTCATTAAAAAATCTTTCATGAAGTGCAGGTGAGGGCACAATACAAGCAGCACTGCATGGATGGAGAACTAAAGAGAAAGGGTGGTTTGTCACTATTACTGGACATGAGCGTTGACCAAAAAAGTTTTTTCAGCTTTAACAGCTCTATGATACTCCAGTAGGCTTTTTAAAAAAATATCTAATGAAACTTGAAGGTGATCTTTCGCCCATTGGCAAGTACGCCTCAGCCAGGAGTTCAAACCAGATGTTCTCCACTGAACCATCCAAGGTGTACTCTCAGTGGCAGGGGAACAATATGAGAACAACCCTGCCAAGGCTGGAGCAATGTTGGAAGAGTACATGGGAGACGTATGACGTATAACAACAATGCTCAGTGGCTAGTAGATCTGAGAGCAGACCACAGCAGTAACCATCACGGTGGCAGACACCAAAGAAAGGGCAGCTCTGTTCTGGGACACCCTCGGCCCAGTGGAGGTCATGAGTGACGGGAGAATGGTGGCGAAGCTGCCATCTCTGTTAGATGACACCACCCACCCCATGCAGGTAAACTGCAGTAAGCAGCTCCAACAGTGCTGCACCCATGTTGTGAGAGGCTTTGGAGGTCTTTCCTTCCAGCTGCTGTCAGACTCTACAACGTACAACAGCAGTGAATGTGTGAAAACTCACCACATATGCATACACAAATCTTTACTGTTCAATCTCGAGCCTTCTACCAGAGGCCTGGGAGCTCGACAGTCTGCACAGTATTTTTGCTGTTCCTAGGACTGCGCTCTTCTGGACAGAGATCTCGGTATTGTTCCTGGGATCTGCTGGTTCCAGTTGCCCAGTTTGGGGGTCACTGCTCCAAGTGGTCCAGTTACTATGGGGACCACTGTTCGACTTCACCTTCTACATCTTCTAATCTCTCTCAGTCCTTGCAATTTGTAATGATGTGTGTTGATTGCATCCTTAAGTCGACCCTACAGAAATAACTCCCCAGTCAGTTTGAGATTCCTTATCCGTACACATTTCCTTTTGCATGTGGTAAAGGAGAACAAAAAACACACTTTCGGGGGCGCTAGCCCTAACCCTAACCCCAGATGGAATAGATGCGTTTCCTCCAAGCTCCTCTCCCTACTTTGAATAATTCGATCAATAACTTTATTTTTCGTATTTTAGATGACTTCAGTGCCTTCTCTCCTGGTTCTTTAGAAAGTCTTTGAGCTGTCTCTTGGTGCTGGGAGGTGCTGGTTCTTCTTCTGTGAGTGTTGCAGAAGTGTTAGTTAATTAACTTTTAAATTCAACTTCTTTGTAAAGCCAGAAAAGTTAAAGGAAGACATGGAGAAATGGCGCACCCTGCCCCTTTCCATGATGGTCACATGAACGCTGTCAAAATGGTCTCCCTCTTTCAGAATCGCCCTATTTTTTTTTTTAACCAAGTCATTTTTCAAAACTTTAGACGCCATTATCATACCCTTCATTTGGAACTTCACAGCTCACAGAATATTGAAGATTCACTTACACAAATCAAAGGACAGGGGTGGGCTAGGCCTACCTTGCTTTTTGCAGTACTACTGGGCTGCAAACCTACAGGCTCTAATTTATTGGCAGGACGGTCATACAAGAGACGTACTGAGAGATACTCCAGCCTGGGTTGCCAAAGGAAAAAAGGATGTCATCAACAGTTCATTCCCAGCACTTCTTTTTGCATCACCCAGACTGGCTGCAAGAACAAATACACAGAATAGAATTGTGGCGGGCTGTGGCTGGTGGCTCGGCTGCAGGGGAGGAGTGGAGCGGCAAGTTCAGGGTGTGGTGTCGGGGACGCTGGTTTGGCACAGCCGGTGAGCGGTTTCTAATCATGCCTTCCCTATTTCAGTAGCGGCCGAGCCGGAGAGAAGGAGGCTGCTGCTGGAGGAGTGCACCGGAGCCAGGGCGGCGCGCACTGGAAAGCGCTAAGAGCGACAAAACAGATCGTGTGCAGATAACAATAAAAACTGCAAAACATAACTACGGAGTCGTGTCGGGTCCTTTTAAGATTACAGGAATAATTTTGAATTGTCTCAGAAACTGGCAGCAAATCAGGAAGAGTTGTAAACAGCCAGGCACTGCCATACATGCCCGGTCGGTTATGTCAGTCCATGCCTTTCCTCCATCTCTCTCAGACACAGCTTTTGAAAGCTGGAGGCTCAAAGGCATGAACTCCCTGAAAGATTTGTATCCCAAACAATTTGCCTCATTCGCCCAATTACAGTAAAGCTTTCTGCTCCGTCAGCACTTTTTTTTTTTTTTAGGTATTTACAAATGAGGAACTGTGTTGTCAGAGTATAAAAGACTTTAAATGTCTTCCAGAAGACAACGGATGTTGGGCTGTCAAACTCAAAAAACTTGGTTACTAATTTTGTTATTCTCTGAGACTAGCTCTGATAAACAGTCTATTAAGATATCCTGGTCGGGTCTGGGCTGTTGGGCCTCCCTGCCCAGACCCGGTCCTGCTGTAGGACTGGGGGCAGTCTGCTTGTCTCCACCCTAGAGTACAGGGAAACCTCTCCTGGGTCTGGGGGTGGGCTGCTCCTCTGGGGGTGCTGGTGCCTGGACCTGGGGGTATAGAGTATGTTTGGGGAGTGTGAGTGTGTGTGTACAGTGTTCATTTCTGTGTGTCTCCATGTTGGGCGAGTGCTGAGTATTGTATATGTGTGCATGTGGGAATGTATGTTTGTGTCTGTGTGTGTCTGTCTCTGGGAACATCTCAGGCCCCCCCAGGTGTGGGGGGCCTATCTCCCCCCACCACACACCCTGTTGGTGACTGATGCCCCCACCCCCCGGTGCACTGGTGATTCTCTGTGTCTGGGGCTGGGTGCTCAGGTGTGTACTGGCTCACTCCCTCACTTGGCGGGGCCCAGCCCCCATGGCTCGGTCGCGCCCCTTCTGGGGTGTGGAGGGCCCTCGGATCTTGGGTCTCTGGGCCCAGGGCTCGGTCTCCTCTGGCGTTACCGGCTGCCGGCAGAGCCTGCTGGCTCGTCGCCGCAGCCCCCTGTGGCTTCTGCATCGTGGTTGCTGGGTGACCCCCCCTGTCCAGGGCCTGGGTCTACTCCGTGCCTGCTTCATGTCCTGGGGGGCAGGGCTACTATTAGACAGTTACATGGAGAAACCTTGTGAATACAAGTGCGCTTACACACACGGGTGCTCGCACAAGTGTTCACACAGACACACACTGTCTGGGTTGGCTGCCGCCTCTAAACATATCGTGTTTTGTCGGTCTTGTGTGCTGCTCAGTAACATTCAGTATCTAATATTTACTGTAACTTGTGCTTATGTTGGTTGTTGCTGTGGTTTCCCTGCTGTGTTGTTCTATTTTTGCTTTTTTGTTTTCAGCAGGTCTTTGTCTCTCTTCTCTGTTTTTCGTTCCCTCTCCTTCTGTTGAGCCTCTTCCCAACTTCTCTTTTCTTCGTCTTTCTCTTTCCCGTCCCCCGGTCCTGTCCGTTCTGACTGTAATAACTTAAAAGTTAAGAAAAAATAATAATAATAAAGATCGAATAAACTATGACAGTCAAGTGGACCAGTATAGCAAAAGCCGTAATGGTCCACTTGGGGAAAATAAACCTGTTGGGCATTTTTCTTGGCCTTCAGACAATGATTCAGATTGCTACAGTGCCAGAAAGGACAGGCAACAAAAAAAAGAGAGACTTGGGTGCACAGATTGATGGTACTGTTTGGGAGGAGAGCCTCAGCAGTTAGCTTCTTTAGCCAGACATGACTCATGTCAGGGCCTGGGGCTGTCCAACTCTTTGTGCCTGAGATTCTTTTTTGGATGTCTGCACTGTGATGGTTACTGGATGGCTACTAGATACTGACCCTGTCCGTCTGCCGAAATTTTTAATTTTTGTTTTCCATAGTATTATTGTTTTTAGGTTATGCTGCATCTGTTTATTTATTCATTTATTCCGGCCCTGTCCACTCAATTTAACTTTATTAACAGTCTATTTGTAGGTATGTTAGCATAATGAAAAATAGGTATCACAAGGCCTGTTTAAACTCATTAGACTCATCTCCTGTCTTTAGTTCATCATTGAATCTCTTTTAACATTTTTAATTCTCTAACATCTCCTGTGACATACATTTTAGTAGGCTACAAATCAAATACAGCTTAGAATTGTGATATTAGTCTCCTGTTACTGTGTGAATCAGTGACTGGCATTAATTGCCAAGCAAGAAACAACTCTAATAATGTTCTCCATTATTTTGAAGGATCTTGCGATGGGAACAGATGCAGAAGGTGAGAAGATCAAGGATCCCATGAGGCTGATTGTTCCCATTCTGCTGGATGCCAATGTCAGTGTGTCTGACAAGATCCGCATCATCCTGCTCTACATCTTCCTTAAGAATGGTCAGATATCCGCTGTCATCCTGTTTTTCATGTCAGCTAAGAACCATAGTTTTCATCTATGTGGTTCTGTTGGTGTCATTAACCAACAGAACCAAATCACCTGCGAATGAAAGACCGGAAGCCCACTGCCAGTTGTTCATTGTTTTATCCTTAGATAGTGTCCTACACTTTAATTTTTAATCTGTATATTCATGGGTTTGATTTTTTTCTTCTGTCAATCCATTCTTTTTTTTCTAAACGTGCGTGCTCGCATGCATGTGAATTGCATGTTTGGACTGGCTATGTGTACTGCATGCATTTGTGTGTCTCAATGTGTGTGTCAGGTGTGACTGAGGAGAACCTGTGTAAGCTCCTTCAGCATGCTAACATCCCACCAGAGGACAGTGACATCATTTCCAACATGGCCCACATGGGTGTTCCCATTATCTGTGAGGTGAGCTATCCTGGCCAAGAACCTCATAAGCTCTGAACATTTAACAAACAAAAGCGTTTGGAAATGTCACTACTGCAGCTTCCTGCATCAAAATTTCTTGATGCTGCTAAGATAAGACCACCATCAAATATTAATTTATTTAAGATCCTCTATATTCTCATTTAGTCAAAAGATTTATCTTAATCTCCTTCTCCCTAGCCATTTCCTCCAGCTTATCCAGTGGAACACAGAGGTTTTCCCAGGTCAGCTGAGACATATATCAGTCTATAATCTCTCCAGCATGTCCTGGGTCTGCCCTTGGGGCCTCCTTCTGGTGGGACATGCCTAAAACACCTCACCCAGGAGGCTTCAAGGACGCATCCTCGCCAGATCCCTGAACTACTTTGACTGCCTCGTTTCGTTGTCATCCAAGCTCGGATGGCTGAATTCCTCACCCTATCGCTAACAAAGAGGCCAGCAATTTCTCACATTTGTAACTACAGTCTCATCCTTTTGGTGACTACCCAGAACTCATGAGGGTAGGGACATAGCTCGACTGGTAAATCGAGAGCTTTGCTTTTGTGCTTAGCTCTCTCTTTACCACAATGGACCAATGCAGTGTCCACATCACTGCAGCCGTGTTCCCATGTGTCCCCTGACTCGCAGTAGGCACGCCACTCTTTTCCAGCTAAGGACCATGGCCTTGGACTTGGAGGTGCCGATTCTCCTTCCCACCACGTCACACTCGACTACGAACCATCCAGTGAAGTCAACAAAACCACATCATCGGCAAAAAGCAAAGACGAGCTTCTGAGGCCACTAAAGTGCAACCGTCCACCACCTGGCAAAGAAATGGGATCCATAAAAACTATGAATAAAACTGGTGACAAAGGGCAGCGCTGGCGGAGTCCAACACGCACCAGGAACGAGTGCAACTTACAGTGGCTTGCAAAAGTATTCGGCCCCCTTGAACTTTTCCACATTTTGTCACATCACAGCCACAAACATGAATCAATTTTATTGGAATTCCACGTGAAAGACCAATACAAAGTGGTGTACACGTGAGAAGTGGAACGAAAATCATACATGATTCCAAACATTTTTTACAAATAAATAACTGCAAAGTGGGGTGTGCATAATTATTCAGCCCCCTTTGGTCTGAGTGCAGTCAGTTGCCCATAGACAGTGCCTGATGAGTGCTAATGACTAAATAGAGTGCACCTGTGTGTAATCTAATGTCAGTACAAATACAGCTGCTCTGTGACGGCCTCAGAGGTTGTCTAAGAGAATATTGGGAGCAACAACACCATGAAGTCCAAAGAGCACACCAGACAGGTCAGGGATAAAGTTAT